>MU389753.1:0-193388 GCA_022578765.1 Xylaria sp. FL0933
TACAACTTTTATTTCCGGTTTATTTCGAATTTTTTAAACGGCGCTTTAAAAATTAAAAAAAAAAAAAAAAAACACCCAAAAAAAAAAAAAAAAAAAAAAAAAAAAAAAAAGGCCGTACAATTTCAGCGCAGCGGGCTCTTAGCGCAAGTCGTGTGTGTAAGTCGTTCGGAAATCTAGAAGATGGCGACACCGCTTCGCGTACGACAACGCCGTGAAGCGTCGGCAAGCTTTGAGGCATATTAATTCAGTAATCATTGATGCTGCATGTTGGATTAACTCTGAAATATCTCGTCAATATATAATTATTTTGGGGGTGATCATGCATGCATCATCGGGCGCTGCTAACACAGAATTCGATTTCACTCGTGGGACCCCCTTTTCATGCGATAGTGCCGCGCTGGAGGTGCTAGACAGAATGCTACAATCAACTTCAATTAACTGCGGGAATACTCGCTCAATTGAGAATATTTTCGTGAATCGACTTCGCTCCATGATACTTCTCTCAAATTTCCTTGATGGCTTATTCTCTATCTAGAAAGCTACATGATGGTTCCCCCTCTGCGTCCGGCGTTCTTTATTCCCAATACGTCACAAATCAAGGTACACATACAGCAGAAGTCATCATCAATTGGTGCTGCATTCTGAAGGACAAGTCGCCCTAGCATGTGAACATAATACAAATGAAAATAAAGCGCCGCGTAAGGTCGGTACCCGTGAGCTTGGGAATCATTGATGCAAAGTAGGTAATGCCTCATCTGAAGCTGGATGAAATCAAACAGGCACAGTCAAGCGTTGGTGCATATAGACAAGGTAGGACATGTATTAGGCTGCAACTAAACCCGAGTCTCTTCATACTAGGTAACTTTACGACTTCTCTCCTTCTTGCGTCCTATAACCATCGTTACCTAAACCATCGTGATGAATACAAGGGCGAGAGCAGTCTATGAAAGCTCATCACCCTGATATTGATACTTGCTAATCATAGCACCATACTGATCGAATCGAACGGGCTCATATTTTGCGGGATTCTCCTCTGATGTGAACTTCGCATGTGTTGATACAGTATACGAAAAGTCGGGGCATGTGAAGAATGGTATAGAATAACGCGCAGGAATCCCAGAGGGGGGCACGGTGTCTGGCTCAGGTACAGACACCCGGTGTAAAGCGGAAATGAAGTAATCTAGCCGAAATCCTTAGTTGATCTATGCTGCTGATGTAGCTGGAGTTGATACTTACCGTTGCTGAATCGCTGTAGCATGTCTCCTATATTGATCACGAATGCGCCCTCCTTTGGTTCAGCCCTGAGAAAGTCTTCAGTCGTAGGATCCTTGAGTTCAAGACCTCCTCTATTATCTTGGAAAAGCATGGTAAATGTCCTATAAACATGATTAATACACTTAAAAGGGGGATAGTAGTATGTCTGATTGCCTTACCCCCAGTCGTTATGTGCCGGTAATCTAGCGATCATTTCGTCATGCAACTTCTCTTTGCTGATGGCCGGATAGTGTAAGAGACGAAGTTGGCAATGGCGCTCGGAAATCAACTCCATGAGGGTAGCCGAAGCGGTAGAGTCAAGATCTAAGCCAATCGCAATGGCATTCAAAACCATCTTGCTGACAGCGCAAAGCTTTTGGTAGAGACCTGTCATGTAAGACCGGAAGTTGGGAAGCACGTCCTCGGGAAGCCAAATGTTCTGCTGAACAGGGTCATCCTCGCTCCCGATCTCATAATTTTCCTACTACGCTATCAGAGCCGTGCCCGGCATTCAGTAGAGACAATGAATAATACTCACTTTGAAGTCAGAAATCTTGCGTAGACTCTTACCAACATCGGGCTCAGCTCCACTGGCTGTGACGTCGTCCTGAGAGTATACTTTCTCTTTTCCAATACCTGAGTACCCCCGATGAGGAATTGGTCCCGGCGGATGCGGCGCTTTCATCTTATCCTCGTAGGGTAGATCAAACAACGTCTTCGTCCAGTTGAGAGCCTCGTCAATCTCGGCCTGACTGAGTCCATGACCCGTCACTTGAGCGAATCCCAGCTTGTGAAGAGCGGCAACGAGCGCGCGGCCAGCCTCTACTCGATCGGAATCATTCTGTGACTGCTTGGAATCATCCGTGAATGAAGATAGATCGATTGTAGCAATCATGTCTGTTCTTTTGCTCTGTGTATCTTCCATTACGTCCTGAGACACAACGGGAACTCTTGCGGGGAAAGGAAGCGCGAGAGAGCAGACACAGCCGACGGTGTGTTTCCCGACGTACCCGAGGGAGTTGGAAGGTGTTGTTGGTGGTGCGTGTTACAGCATACCTTCGACCGGTCACGATTTCTCGACCGTAATTGGTCATCGGTGCTGTACAAAGAGATTTTGCTGTGAATGCCCCGCCAATATATGCAAGTCAATGTTTGCAAACCAACTGTCGAGTGAATCATTAGGTCGATCTTGCTTTTAGTGGCACAAAACCAACTCACTGTTCACACAGTAGACGTGCACTCGATTACTGCCTACTCAACGTACACCACATTATCCTGCAAGTTGGGAATTCCTCAAGTAGGCTGTCTGTCAGACTGTAAGACGAGGTGGGCTGCGTACGACGACTTGGTAGAATATACTTCCAGCCGTTGATGGAGCGGCAGGTCATGGCCTTGGCCCCGAGCCGAGGGGGAGTACAGGATTGCGAGCCAAAATCTCCGAAGTTTTCGCACTCGTGAAACAATAATCTCATGATGGATCTCCGCAGTTATTACCACTCCTGCGAAGTAGACTTGAGTCACCTGGCACGAGCAATCAGGCAACCTGGACGCTTCTAATCAAAACGAACATCAAGCTTGGCATATCTTTCGACCTAAAGTACTGTTCTGATCAACCTTCCCTTATTTATCGCCGTTGAATATCGTGTACTCTTGTTATTCGTGTCCAGCCAGGCCACTTACCACACTCTCGTCTCTCTCTGGATGCCAGAACCATGTCCGACGCGGGCCAAGGCATATCTCCAGGCGGCTTTCTGGTATGGGAATTTAGAACCTAGTCTTCCTTACTTAGATGCCTTCAGATACGCTTAGACATCTTATTAGCATACTAACTGGCGACATCATTCTAGGCTGTCATATGGGTGCTCACGGGCCTAGCGACCGTCCTATTCTTCGGCCGTCTGTTAGTGCGCAGTATCTTGTTAAAGAGCTTCCACACAGACGATGTGTTTAGCGCACTGGCATGGTTCTTCATGACTGTTGCCATCATCTTGGCCACAGTTGCGCTGCCGCTCAACTACAAGTCAAGCTCCATCGTAGTGGGCGAAACCCCTACACCTCCCGCAGCAGAGCTTGCAGATATAACCATCACACTCCGCAAGTGGGACATTGCATGCGAAACCTTCTTCTGGACAGGATTGTACTGTGTTAAGCTGTCTTTCGTGTTTCTTTACCGGCTTGTGTTCGGGAACCATCGCCAGTACCGTCTTGTCTGGACATTGGTGACTGTATACATCGTTTTGAGCTACGGGATATGCCTCATTGGTGTATATGGCCAGTGCGGCTCTGCGCGTTACTTATTTTCATACGGTTAGTGTCGTAGCCCGCTAGCTAGAACGATGAGCTCGTGCTGATATCCAGATTCAGCGCAATGCATGACACCATATGTGACTGCTCTCGATTTGAAGCTGGTTTGGGTTGACTACGTCTTCAATCTCACTTCTGATCTTGCTTGTAAGATTCCCGGGAGAGATCACCGTTGCTTACAGAGACTTTACTTACTTAGCCTTACATAGTGTTCATCTTTCCTCTGCCAATTATCTGGGGTCTCACCATGCATGTCAAGCAGAAGCTAGCAGTAACCGCCATCTGCAGTCTTGCCCTAATCACTATAGCGTTCGACACTGTCCGAACGGTCAAGCTTTCCACGGAGAACATGACGCTTACGAATATTTATGCCTACTTGGAGCTGACTATCGCTGTGCTCATAAGTATGCTGCCATCTTATCGTTTTCTAGTCTCTCCTTCGGACAAGGATCGTGAGTATCGGCGGTTGTTCTGGACTCGGATCACATTGAGAAGCAATCGCTCATACTCTTCCCAATACTCGATGCATAATGTGTCCAGGGGGCAAACAAGTCAGTCTGAACAAGCGATCAACGAATCTACTCTGGAGGACGAGCCAGCACCCCCAGTTCCAACTGCTATCAGGGTCAAGACGACAATCGACGTTGCCTGAGTACCACCAGACTAACACATGAACTAGAGCGAGATTTATTGGGACATGGAAGTGGCTGGTGTATATGACACTTGCGTTCCAGAATATGTCCAGGTATCTCAAGGGAAATTGATAATCTCTTCGCTTTTTGTCGAAGTCAGGAGGCACACTTTGCCGTCATACACAAGTGCACCACATCTCCTTTTCAGCCCCTCATCTATCGCGATCCTTCAAATAATATGCCTTAAATTGGGTTTAGTTAATAATTAGCAGAGAACTCCTCGTAGCTTAACTGCCTGATTAACTCGTAATTGTAGGTTCATCGCAGGGCAGCTTCCTTTCAGTGTATTCTCACTCGGCTCACCTCAATGAGAACAATCAAGTATTTTGTCGAATCCCAAAAGCCGGTTAGCATTCGCAATACATCCGGTATCTCTTGTATTGTATCAATAGGTGAACACATGGAATATAAAGCCAGAGATATTGGAATTCTTACATAATACACAAGACAAAGTTAACGTATCAACATGTACCGTTTGTGCTATTTATAGTCTTACTACCTCAGACATAAACGCGATTATATGCTCCTCTAGTAAGGAGGACATATGGTTCAGTGACATAAAAGTTGTTCTACTTCTTAGTTACTGACGCTCTTGTACTTTCGACGACCCAGACTTGCTCTCTGCCTCCTGAAACCACTCCCTGGTGTGTTCTTCATAATGCCAATTCCTTACAGCCTCAGCTACAACAGCTTCCGTAACCTGGATCTGATCTCCCCTTTTCTCATAAAGGACAGCCATTATATCTTTCCCCCATGGACGCCTTGCTGCCTCTAGCAAAACAGGCTCAGTAATCTGAATCTGGTCTCCCCATTTTTCAAAAAGGAAAGCCATTATATCTTTTCCCCGGTAATTTCTTGCTGCTGCTACCATAACAGCCTCAGTTATCTCGACTTGTTCCCCCCGCTGCTCGAGAAATAATTCCAAAAGCTTCTCGCCATAGTTCTCATTTCCCGCTGCTGTTACCATAACAGCCTCAGTTATCTCGACTTGTTCCCCCCGCTGCTCGAGAAATAGTTCAAAAATCTCTTTCCCAACAGACTCATTCTGTACAGCTGCTACCATAACAGCCTCAGTTACCTCGACTTGTTCCCCCCGCTGCTCGAGAAATAGTTCAGAAAGCTTTTGCCCCTTCTTTTCATTCCGTGCCGCCGCTACCATAACAGCCTCAGTTATTTCGACCTGCTTCCCCCGCTGCTCGAGAAATAATTCCAAAAGCTTCTCGCCCTGGATATTATTTCCTGCTGCTGCTACCAGAATAGCCTCAGTAATCTGGATCTGTTCCCGCCGCTTCTCAAAAAGCAGTTCTAGAATCTTGTCGCCCTTCCACTTATTCCAAGCTGCTGCTATCAGAATAGCCTCAGTAACCTGGATTTGCTCTTCCTGTTTCTCAAAAAGTAATTCTAAAATCTCGTCGCCCCATACGTAATTACTTGCTGTTTCTACTAGAATAGCCTCAGACACGTGTACCTGTTTTCCGCGTTTCTCAAAGAGTAGAGCCATAATCTCTTTGCCACACACCTCGTTACCTGCTGCTGCTACTACAATATCTTCGCTAATCTGAATTCGCTCCCCTCGCTGCTCCAGAAGAAGGTCCAGCATCTCTCTGCCACACATTTTGTTCTTTGCTGCTGCTATCATAAGGGCCATCGTGACGTGGGCTTTCTCTCCCGCTTTATCAAGAAGTAGGGCCACTGCTTTAGTCCCTTGCGCGCTGCGTACTGCGATTTCTATTAAGTCTTCAGGAATCTCGATTTGCCTGCCCCGCCTCTCGAAAAATATTTCGACCACCCTATCGTGATTTCCAAGTGCTGCTTTGCATATCAGCGTCATGTAGCAAAAAGGATCTTGCGATCGCGTATTGGGGTTTGCTTTGGTGCTAAGCAAAATTATTTCAACTATATCAGAAAAGCCTTTCCCTGATGCTTCGTATAGTGCCAGGTCGTGGGACTCGTTATTCGCGTCGATGTTGCCACCTTCCGCATCAAGAATCGCACGGACCAGTGACGATAGCCCATAGTGAGCGGCTAAGACGAGGTCAGTCCATCCCTTTATGGAGCAAATGTGCTCTAAGTACTCCATCCACATTCTTGACCTTCCCTCATGCAGACGACACAAAAAGCGCGCTTTCTCAAGCAGATCGTTGCATGGGATAGTATCCTGCGCTCTATAGTGAAAGTGCCACTGGCGAGCCGCGTAGTGAAA
Organism: Xylaria sp. FL0933; assembly: GCA_022578765.1. NCBI lineage: Eukaryota > Fungi > Ascomycota > Sordariomycetes > Xylariales > Xylariaceae > Xylaria > Xylaria sp. FL0933. Next base: position 6,454 of record MU389753.1, read on the forward strand.
GAGTGGGTAAGTTTCCGTAGCCGGTGATAGCCTGTAATCATAGGGCCCATCGAACTCTGATAGAGATAGATAACGAGTACAAGAAAGCGCCATGACCCTATGACACTCAGGAAGATTGAACCGCCCTCCCCATTTCCACTCGCGACCCTCCTGCGGGGACTCAGTCAGGAACTCTCTCACTGTTTGGTGAATGAAGGATAGCTTTGAATCATGGACATCAACGAGCAGCCCACAAAAATTCTTTGCGGTGCTTTTAAAAGAGTCAGCGTCCCAGAGCCTCTTTTCAACTTCAGAGTGTGATGCAAACGAGATTTTTGATGTAGCTACTGCAAGCGCATAGTTCGCTTCACAAATGTCAAGAGGTTCTTTCGCAGCAAGCATAAGCTGGAAAAGAGGGCGTGTATATTTCGAGTTCTTTTGGTTAAGAATTCTTTCGTATGCCTCAGAGTGCTCGCTGGGGAGGTTATCCAACAGTTTCTCCACGTCTGGAAGTCTGCCATGATCGCTGGGGCGCTGTTCTATGATATAAAATGTCAGACGTAGCCATAGATATGTACGGTTTTTCATCCCCTTGAGGCGAGTCGAAATGTCGAGGAGCTGCTTCCGTGAAAAACTGCTCAGCATTTTCGGGATTTTCGCATCGATGACACGGTTGACGTCTTCACTGACAGCGGCAAAGTGGTCATCGCCATCGATTCTCAGGCAGGAAGAATTAAGAAACCTTCCGATAGACTGCTCGATTGTATCATAAGGTCGACTCGTAATAAAGAATTTGAGTCTACACGTACGGCGAGATGCCTGCCCAATCGTGGTGAAAAAGTCTTCTAGCTTGCTGATAATCTCGTCCCTGTCGTTTTTGTTGCATTCATCGAGGGCATCGAGGACACAGATGATCTCTCCGGCGTCTGGAGTGGTGGTACAGTCAAGGAGGATGTTCCAAAGCTGGGAGAAGTTTGTGGCCAGACCTTTCCCATAATTTTTATGCCGGTCTAATGCATGGCTCATGAATCTGCCGGTCAGATCCTGTATGAAAAGCTGATGAAGAATCGCGGAAAGGGCGTTGGCCCCGTGTTGACGCTTCTCGTCACCATCCTTGAAGAAAAAGTAACAGACGGTGGAGGTCGCAGGACTAGTAGAAAGCTGCCACTCATCAATCAGCGACCGCGTGAGCACAGACTTTCCGCACCCTGGACCGGCCGACACCCAGAGGAAGCTCGATTCTTCCCTGTCACGCCACGATCGAAAGCTGTCGTCCTCTAGAAGCCACTGGCATGTACCTTCGACTTTTCTAGGATTGAAGTTTTTGTATCCTTCGTGATCGGCTGCTAGATCGGCAAGCAGTTCTCGCTCGAACTGGTCCTGGCGGTCGTGTCTTCGCAGCTTCCTTTCCTCATCCAAGATCTCATATATCTTCTGGAGTGCTTCCCGGGACCGATACATCTGCTCTAATTGCTGGTTACTATTCAGCTGGGTCTTCTCAACTTGAACGATGCCGATCAAACTTTTGCAGTCTTCACTGAGGTTTTCAATCTGAGTGGCCTTCGTCACCCAGTCATTCCATCCGGCAACTTCCTGCCACGCACGGGAGAGCTGGGCGCTGGATAGGTGACAGATGGTACGTGCCTGATACTCAAAGATGTGGGAATATAACTCGATTAGGCTATCGCTGTTCACGTGGAATTCCTCCGGAAAAGTATCTTGGTAAGCTTTCCAATATACTTGGACATGATTAACCTTGTCCAGATTTGAGATCATAACCTCGTGCTGGGCTGTTGCGCTAGTCAGGAGCTATGTTCTTATCAGCACTAGTGTAGAGCCCCTTTTGATTTTGGCCTACCGGAAGCAGTATTGAGACCCCAGACCACGCCAGTGCGGCATATGGCTGGGTGCTCAAGGCATCCTTAACAATGCCATCACACCAAATAAGGACCTTAGCCAGCTTTTCGGCTTGCTCCCTTAATTTAATATTTTTACCGTGGAAAGTGAAATGCCATTGCTTGACCTCCCGGCCCTTTTGCAGTTCTTCTACGATTGACTGTGCCCAGTTAGGGTTGGAGAAGTCAACATCAGAGACGCTGGCTAAGTGAGTTTCGTAATCTTCGGCTAGCTCTGGTTCCCGTTCGCTGAACTTTTCGTATGCATCCGACCAGATGTCGGAGTGAGCGGCTTTGGTTGTCGGTGGATTATGATTCGGGGCTGGTGGCAAGGTTGCCGTTGCGATCCCGACAGGCGGGGCAGCGACAGGAGTGGGCGGCGCAACGGGGGCTTCCGGCGAAGTCACTGCATCTGTTTCTGAACCGCCGTCTTTCGCTGATCGCTTCAGCTTGCCTTTAATCTTGGAAAGAAAATCCATCCTGTATTAGATAACCAAAACAGGATCGGCGCAAGCCAGAAGGTGTAGGAGGTACGCTAAATCACAACTCTTCGTTGAAGGGCTTTCGCGAAATAGGATTGAGCTAGACTACGGACTGTCGTAGAATAGATGGAAGGGTGATGATGAGGATGACTAAAATGTGAACGGGTAGATTGTTGCTTACGATAGAGGGATATGTCGGGTCTATCCAGTGTTAGATTTAAAGGAGCACATACGGCTGGAAAAACCAGCACAATGATCGGGGTAAACGAGATTGCATTAGGTGTGATCAGCAGATGGAATCTACTGGCACATAAGCTTCGCAGCGACAGCTATGATCAATAACGAGCTGAACAGTACCAGTACGCTCTCTTCAGTGGAAAACAAATACTTGGATCTCAGATACTTGCGCACTCTGAACCCCCTGCAGCGGTCGGCGGCTGGGCTCTACTGCATCAGGTACGTTGCATCGTTGGCCTTTTCTTAATTTAATGTCATCAAATCATTTCAATCGCTACAGGAGCCCAAGCGTGGTCGAATTTATTCATAGGATATGGATACGCCACGGTGCTCAGAGGGGAGCGCTTACCTTGTCTTGTACAATAACCTTGCTAGAAAGTGGCGCCTGTGAGCAGCCAAACTTCGTACTTCAGCTGATGATCATACACCCAAAAGCCTTGTAGCATGTGTCTAGAACTGCCGGTTGTAGGATTTAAAGTATTTGATGTCGGCTGGACTCTCACCCTGTCGGTGAATGCGCTGCTGCTGGTTTAAAACTAATAGACTATGGTGATAATTGTTGCTTGTTGACTGAATACGATTTGCTAGTACCATTAAGCGCAGAATGCAAGTAACACTCACCAATCCAGTCAGCCCCCATGAAACCCAGCTGGCCCTCGTTGAATCCTGTGCTCAGGCTGTATTTGGAAACCTTGTGTCCACCAACTATGACTTCAAGGATTGGAGAATACACAGGTACAGCGACGTATTCGTCTGCTTATTCACCCTTCTTGCAGGAGGTGTACAGCTGCTATCGCTGCGAGAGAGCAGATCCTATTGATTCTCGCTGTTAGCATTGAATACGGGTTGGATAAATGTAACGCTCAAATATTATTGATACCTTCTCGTATTTACTTAAATAGCTCATGGTCCTTAGCTCTACGGGCTCTCGGGGGCGCATGAGAGGAGCGGGAGAACCAAATCTTTCCTGAGGTATAGTATTCTCACGCCAGGATTCCTGTTCCGCACAAGAAACCCTTGCAGAGAGCCCCCATACCGTCTCACTCTCATGAATAAAACACATTTCATCGCCGGTTAGAGTCTCCCTTACTCCTTTCGCTCTTCTAACGCTCCTTTAAGAAATGAGAATTACTCGAGTATGTGGCAATTTCGTCGACCTGTCATCTGACATAACAAATACATATAAATGCAGCACCACGACTCTCGCTCCGTTATCGGATTCCTCAGACAACTCCGATTATCAATATCTTCCGAAATGCTCATCACGATCGGTCGTAGAGGGATCCTGAGAAAGGCAAAGAGAGCATAAGTCGGAGTTTGCAGTCCGAAATAAACCGCCACTAAGCGACTGAGTAATCTTTTCACTTTGATTTTGTCCTGAGAATCTTACACCGCTAGACGTATACGGTATATGTGGTGTTCTCGTCGTCCCTAGGAAGTGGGTTGAAGATACGACGTATGAGCTGCTTCCGGCTCTTCCCGGTAGCGGTGGCATGGATCAAGTTATCAAGAGTATCGCAGTGAATTCCATCACTAGTTCGCCGATGTCTGGTCTATCAAGATTCATGTTGAAGCTTCTAAAGCCAATAGCAAAGTTAATCGGGAAACGATGCTATGTAATGATGTATATAGTCAATACTGAGAATATGAAGAGGCCTAAGCCCTTCGTGTGAATAGCATTTTAACTTTCAGAACCCCGCCAAGGGGTTGTCAGAAATTAGCTTACGCCAGACTTGGTAGACAAAAAGTAATGACTATATCACAAGACAAATTGATTTATCATATCACGGCTACTTAGTTGCTCATTCACCGCGAAGAACGGAGTTCTGAATTAGATTATTGAGACGAGTACGTTACGAAAGTCTCCGTGTCGGAAGGTTAGCTACCTACACTACCTAATAGGTAGACGAAGTAGGTGGAGCATACGGTTTAACCATGACGCCGTGCCCCTCCTTGCTCCTCTACTAACCGCTCCTAAGCCGGGGGAGAGCTCCCAGAGCTCTGTCAAAATAATACATACACACTAACTTCCCGCACAATCAAAACACTCTTCCTCGGTGTCGGATTCCATTCATCAGCATTCAGCACTCGAAACCCTTCACGACAAAAGCAACAATGTCCAAAGTCTTCATCGTAACTGGCGCGAGCCGAGGCCTAGGATTCGCTATCGCTGAAGCCCTACTCAGGGAATCCCACAAGGTGTTCCTTGTCGCTAGGTCCGAGGATGAATTGCGAAAGCTCAAGACTCAGCATGGAGATTCGGTTGACTACACGAGTGCCGATCTAACAGATCTGAAAGCACGTAAACCAAAAACTGCTCATTATCTCAGCGTTACATGAAGACTAACTGTGATGTAGGTGGCGCCGAGAATCGTGGAATCGGCATTAAAAGCCTTTGGCAAGATTGATGGTGTGGTACTCAATCACAGCACGGTATCACCAATTAAAAAGATATTCGACTCAGATGCTGAAGAATGGAGGCAAACATTCGATACGAACTTCTTTAGCGTATTGGCATTGGTGAGTTGTGGGGTGAGGGTGAAAATTTGGTATTGATGCTGACTAGTCTATAGGTGAAAGAGTCTATCCCGGAATTACGCAAGTCAAATGGCCGAGCTATCTTCGTCTCATCGGGAGCGTCGAGCAAAGCTTACATAGGCTGGGGGCCCTATGGAACTTCGAAAGCAGCTTTGGACCACCTCTGTGCCCACCTAGCGGTCGAAGAACCCTCTATTACTTCCGTTACAGTGTCACCAGGCAAAGTCGACACAGCTATGCAGAAGCAGATTAGAGAAGAGGGACACATTGGCATGACACCAGAAATCCACGCCAGTTTTGTGGCAGAACATGAGGAAGGTCGTCTCCTCAACCCAAACCAACCGGGCACGGTCATTGCGAAATTGGCAATTGGTGCTACTAAGGCTATGGCTGGAAAACACTACAGGTGGGACCAAGTAGCTTTCCTGAGTAGAGCGTCTAGGCTAACATTTTACAGATGGGATGCAGTAGATCTTGCGGATTTCCAGTCAAAGTAAAGGGTAGACGAGATGACATCGACTAGACTAAAAAGAACGTTAGTGCTTGCCACAAGAACATCCAAGGAAGTACTGGACGGAGCGGATGCTTCAGTCGAAAGATGAAAAGATAATTGTGTAATTCTACATGTGAAATTCGGGTATAGCATGGTCATCACAAGCGATAGAGGGGTGAGGGAGTGGCTAGATATCGTACCTTACAACATCGTTTGTTATAGGTAATGCAACCCGCAATGTACACTACTGAGCCATGCCTGCAGCCATCACCAACATCAGTCCAATCGCTCCGTGACCAACACGTGTTGTAGAGGTAGTGATTTAGGCGAGGATCAGGAAGTATATACTCCGTCATGTATAATCGGTATTTGATAGTACATTTTGGATATTGGGCATCATGGTACTCGCTAAGTCTTGGTCAAGATTCGTGTTTACATACCGCACAGTCGGCCTAGTCTATCCGTATGGTTAGCAAATGACCACACAATTTACTTCCGAGAAAGACGTGTAGGTAGACTTCATTCAGTTATGTCTGTTTGGCTTGACGTGTCGATCACCATGTTGCCATTTGGCAAAGTAAGACTGGGGCGACAATGGACTCATCATTGAAGGGGAAAGGAATAATATTGAGAAGACTTACCAAAGCGACTTGAGAAGAGCGCACACATGCGCTAACGCATATTTATAACACCATATGCCGCCGCAACCAGAGCCGCACCCACACGTCCCTTTGCGCCACGCAAAGAAGCCGAGTAGAGCTAACTCATCGTCCAGTAGGAGGTTTCGTTGTCTGCGCTTAATTCGCCATTTGAATTGCGAACCACATACTTCGCGAGGCTAGGCACGATTATAAGACGCTATCTTGAGAGATCTGTTGGGAGGCCGACGCGACATGGGCGTGAAGAGAGGTGGACTTTATGGATTGGAAGCAAAGCGCAAAGTGGAAGGTTCAGAAAAAAAAATTGAAGAGCTTTAATAGCGGAATTAAATTATCTGCTGCGCCACAGTATCGTGTGGCGCGAGCTTCTAAGCAAGGTGAGGCTCGGTGCATACACACCCCTCCACTGGTGAGGTTGCCTAGCACAGACAGCTAATCAAGTTCACCCTAGGCCACATTTTCAGTGAGCTCGATAAGGCAAGAAGGCCCTTGGATTTAGTACTTAACACCAGGTAGCCCTCGCGACTCACGGGGCCCTTGCGCCTGCGCCTGCGCCTGCGTGCCCAGCCTACAACGAAAACAGCCATCATCATCCCTTGTTCTCATTTTCACGAGTACTATTTCAAGCTCCCGAGTCTTCTTGATCAAATATCCGCGTGTTTATTCATATTCATACCTCACGACAGCTTTAATCTGGTCACATCCCGAAAACCTGTGGCCTGTTCTCGAACTCCGACCTGCCATTCTTAGCTCTCAGCTTTTATCAACCCGCGAGTGCACCATGTCGGACCACGAATATGGAGGTGAGTGGCAACGTTAACGAAATCGGCATTGCGTCCCAAAAACATCTCTCTTATTTCTCGCTGCATACTATTCTTTGGTCAGTTGGAAGCCCGGAGACCTCGGAAGCTACAGTATAGTGTTTATGCTCCCCAATATCGCTAAGCTGGCCGCTGATATATTCGCCTCGTCCGCCACATCTCATCCTATGCAGCACATGATATCAATATCCCTGAGAGAGCCTTTTCTTTTGATACACTTCACTTCTGGTTCATTTTTCGATACACCATGGAGATCATTGCATGATGATATGATCAACATATCACCGCTCCTTCATTTTGAGCCTCATCCAAAAAGATCTACTCATCCCATGCTGGGCACCCTTTATGGTTGATGCAGTGATTCGATCACCTACCGGGTCACTAGTTCCATTCCATCCCTGTTTGCCCTGTTCTCTCATAATTGCTTTACCGCTGTTTTCAGTCTTTGTTTCGCGCAACTTCTCTGTGGGAAACGTATCCCTCAATAGCCCCCCCTGCTTGGCACGCCATGTCTTACACGACGGCGAGATCCAGACCCCTATGTCCCTAACTTCTCTTGATACCCTAGGCCATGTGTGTCTTATACTTATCATAGCTATCATGAAAGTGATGAAGTTGCTGACTGCGTGTTTATTCTAGGCAATGACGATCTGTCTCTTCCCAAAGGTATGTACACGACCTTTCTATGCACTATCACCTTGCATCGTCATCATCTCGACTAATCATCATCTAGCAACTGTCCAGAAGATCGTCAGCGAGATCCTTCCCGCTTCAACAGGTCTCTCCTTCTCCAAAGAAGCTAGAGATCTTTTGATAGAATGCTGCGTGGAGTTCATTACTCTCGTATCCTCTGAAGCAAATGAAATCTCAGAGAAGGAAGCCAAGAAGACGATTGCATGTGACCACATTACTAAGGCTCTGGACACACTCGGATTCGGCGAGTACGTCCCTGCTGTGCTCGAAGCAGCTGCCCAGCATAAAGAAACGCAAAGAGTGAGTACTCATGTTGCTGTCTTTGCCCTGATTGTTACCGAGTTACTAACACAGCGATAGGTGCGTGAGAAGAGGGGCAACAAGTTCGAGGATAGCGGGATGACGATGGAGGAACTATTCGAACTTCAGCAGAAGGAATTCGAAGAGGCCAAGAAGAAACAGAGTGGCGAGGCCTGAAGCCTTTCACTTCGTTTTATCATCTTGGGTTCTGTCTGCTATTATAGATGCAGAGATATGCATTATCATCAAAGTTATCTCATGGGCCGGAAAGGACGGACTTATAGGAAGAGCACGCGATTCAGGGAGTCGTGGCGATGGTTGATGATGCATTCGTTGGCGTTGGGTTGTGGAAAGACGGATACCAGCAACGGCGTTTCTTTGATGGGCTTTTGGGGGCGACAGAATTTTCAGTCTTCTTATCATAAGTAGAGTATTCCAGCACTATTCTTGAAGTATCCCATTGGGACCTTAGCTGATAGGCGCGATATGCATTGCAACTCAGAACGGCTGTCGAGCGCATATAACCTACGCAGTCAGTTGACAAGATGTCGGTTCTCCGAATCAATGTCGCCAGCGGGGTCCTGTACTGACCGCATCAGCGCTTTCTCCACCTCTTTCTATCATGATACAGCTCCAAAGTTGTGGTAGCCGGAATGAAACCTATCGATCATATTCAGCTTTCATAGGCCATTCTGCGTTTAGCCTTTACGCCTCACTCGTGAATCTCACGATAGATCACGCTTTTCATTGTTATTTGGAGGCCAAGGCATCATTTGTTGGCCTCAAAATCGTACACTTTGAATTCCGCTGCTTGGACTGGATAGTGGGGGATCTACCCACCATGCTAAATCGAGCTTGGAATATATCTCTTCTGCTTCCTTTTTTTTCTTTCCTTTTCCCGATTTAACAGATTTTTGTATCCGCGATAAACTGCCGTAGATCATCGCCCGATCACAAACAGGTAACAGGTAACAGGTCCAAGATCGGTGGCATTCTGGCGATGTCGAGTGGGTGCAGGAGAAGCGGCTGGCTCGTCCTCTTTTGGGCCTATGCATAATTGCGTCAGCGTTACTATCTAGAGAGCTGCCGACATTCTAGAACCCAAGAGTAGCTCCCCATCACCTCTCCTCTCGTCTGCTGTCCCCTCCAACAGCCAAACTTGGTCGATGGAACGAAAGGCAAATAGCAAACGTGCAAGGTAGCCTCCCATTTTCTTTTCTCTTCTTTTTTTCATCTATCTCCATCTGTCGCTTACGCATCTGTGCGTTTAGCCCAACTGGCTGGCTAACAATGCCCAACGTCGCAAACCCCGTATGGTAGGTAAGTACATACAAGGGTGTACTGTCTACAAGACCGCAGAGCAGTACCAGTAGACGGCCCACGCGACAGGAACATGGAAACACCTGACATGTGCTCAGCCCCGAGTAAGCTGGAAGCTGGGTGCTAGCTCTAACTACGAAGCCCTGCTGATGATGAGCAAGCTGTGGGGCTCACACATACTGGCGAGATACTGGATGGGCCTCAATGCGGATGAGACAGCCTCCTACTCGTGATGTAGAATCTCCTTATTGATCAGAGTAGGTTCGTCTAACGCTCTCACCGAACGCTTGGGGGCCAAACACATTCATGTGAAGATACCCTTCTCGCATCATGTTCGTGGCTGCTGCTGCTGCCGCTGCCGCTGCCTAACCATTAAATGATCACCCTGCGGCAACCCAACCGAACAGTGTAGAATAGCAGCACTGCCCCTATCTGCGACCCTGGACCCTGACCGCCTGGTAAAGGAAGAGAAAACGGGAGACAGAGAGAGACAAGTAAGTGGCTTGATGAAAGTGGATTATTTCACGACTCCAGAGCAGTTCAGTGCCTGAGCATTACCCGAGAAGAAGCCTGTGTAGATCTGGTTATACAGCCTGAGATGTTGTACGTAATTAAGCATGTACCTGTCCATGTGCATATAGGTACTTCAGTTGGGTACGGAGTTGTACCTGGGAAGACAAGTCGACCCAACCCTCTATGATGTTACACGCTAGTAGCAAAATGGAGAATGGTAACGACTCGAAGTCCAAGAGTCCACTTTTGCAACCTAGGCATGAAGTGACAGCCGACAGCAACGGGATTCTTGTTCTGTTCTTGCTGCATTACCCTTTACTAGGGACTTCTACAACTGCCCACTGCCCGCTATAATAACCCGCCTAAGCGTTCTAGGCTGGTGGGGTTCGCGGGCGCATCAGGCTACTGATGTGGGATGACGACGTTGGTTTTTTCCTGCTTGTAATTGACTTTTTGGCAAGCTGGGTACATGCCCGCCCATGTAGGTACTTACTGCCCATGCCATGCCATGCCATGCCATCCCCATCCTTTAGGTATTTGACTCCCGTCAGAATGTCCACTTGACCTTTAATGCCCTACATCTCACTTGTACCTGATCACTCGAACCTTATGACCCGCCTCCCAGATCACAAACATATCTCGTGAAATCTGACCGGGCTTCTTTTTTCTATTTTGGCATTCTTTTTTTGCTTTCTCTTTCTCGAAGCCGCATTTCGCAACAACCGAGATTCAAATCACACAACGCGTGATACAAGATCCGAAAATACAAGATACAAGAAAGAAAGCATTAAGCGGGCCGGCCGGCGCTACATTGCAGTAGCGTCATCATCCCATCCCGATTTTCAGATTTCCCCTCCCTCTCTCTCCCTCCTCTTCTCTCAGCTCAGCGCCCGCTCTTCTCGTTATTGTTACTTCTTATTAGCTGATCACCCCGCCGCAACAACCCGTCCGTCGTCCGTCGTAGGACAACACCCTGTGCACTCATCCTCACCACCACCACTACCACCACACATTTCCTGCTTGGAAGCCTGCCAGCCTGCCAGCCCGTCTATCTTGTTATCTGATCTGTGCTACACTACGGGCCCGTACAGGAACATAGTCGCTAGCTTGGACTTGCCGTCATGGCGTACAGGAGTAGCCGAAGTGAGATCAGTGAGCGGGACTACGCCCATCGGAGAGCGCCTGTGCGCGAGTATGAGGATGATCTCAGCGTTGATGTCAACGTCCGCGAACGTGAGCGCGTAGACAGAACACCGGCCTTCCTCCGCGAGGAGGGTCGACGCACGGAAGCTGGACCTCTCGTGCTCCGGTCGCGCGAAGTCGAGACTGTCGACAGACGGCGACCCCGCAGCCCAAGCCCTCAGGTTCGCTACCGAGAGCGCTTTATAGAGCGCGAGCGGGAGAGGGTGCCTTCACCCCTTCCCGAGAGGCGACCTGTTCGCTTCATCCAGCGTTCACCCTCCCCACCACCTGCTCGTGTGCAGGTTGTCGAGCGTGTTGAGCGTCGACAACGAGAGAGATCGCCAACTCCGGACCGAGAGCGAGAGCTCATCCGCCTTCACATTGAGCGCGAGAGACAAAAAGAGCGGACTCCGTCGCCAAGCCCTTCGCCTTCTCCCCCACCACAGCCTCAGGTCATCCGCGGACCTACCATCGAGCGTGAGGTCATCACTCACTATCGGGATATTGACCACGGTAAGTTTGTCCTTGGAAAATCTATCGAACTCGTTCCTTTATTAACACACTGAACAGGCATGGTGCGAGCGAAGCCGCCAACCCCTCCGCCGCCAGCACCACGTCGCGCACCGTCTCGAGCACGGGAGCGCGAGACCGATATAGACATCGATATCTCGCGTAATGAGACAGATATTGATATACGCCAACGTACCCGTTCTCGTTCTCGTGCCCGGTCTCAATCCCGCCCTCGTGAGCGGCCCCGTGCGCAACATCGTCCCTCCTACGACGACGATGACCTAATCATCGTGAGGAACCGGGACAAACTCAAGGTGACTGATGTGCAGAGACGCCGCGCGCACTCCGCAGCCCCACGCCCAGAGTGGGATGACGAGGCCGAGTATATTACCAGCAAGATCGACGCCCGGGGGCGAATGGGTGAAGCATGGCATGGTGCCACTAAGGACTGGACTATCGTCGACGTTCCCCCCGGAACTGAGCGAGTCAAGATGGACGGTGTAGGTGGTGGTGGCGCTGAGGTCACTTGGCAGCGCTACAACGGTGTCCGGCGTTCCAAGTTCATTCCTGATAGAGAGGACTCCCCTGTCAGCGCTGCTCTGCCTGAACCGGCCCCAGACTCTTCGCGCGAGCGACTAAGCGTGCAGATATACGATTCCAAAAACCGTGACCGCGAAGTAGAAGTGGAAGAAGTGCGCGATCGCCGGATTTCGATTCGTGACGGTGATCGCCCGGCTAAGAAGCGAGACAGCATGTGGACAGAGATTACAAAGGACCTTGTGAACCGCGAAGCTATTGAGCGCCTGGGATATGAATATGAAGAAACGGAGTGGTTTTTCTACATCATGCAGTACCTGCGCTATGTGAGTCAAAGATTCCGATGGGTCAACCAATTTGGGGTCCGCTAACAAAGAATACAGGAGGACGTCCTCGAACTTACAGATCTTACGGAGGATATCCGCCGAGCTCGAAGACGCAAAGCCCGCGAGGTTGAAGAGCACGATCATTATACCTTCAGCCGACGGCATCATGCACACAGACACTTGCCATGGGACAGGGCTGATGACGAACGGATCGTGGAGCGCGAAATCCTCTACGACTCATCGCCTCGTTATTACCGTTAAGACCTGCTACGGCCGCCATGTCCAGGCCCAAACAATTCAAATTTCAATGGGCTGTGCTTTCTTTAAACATCGTTATCGAACAAAGGGTATTTGACGTCATTCGGCTGATCGAGGCATATCATAATAAGCGGCAAGCGACAGTGACAGCGAGCGGATGATCTCCATGACATGATAAGATGCGCAACAGCGAGCTGGTTTGAAAGTAAATTCCCACGATACACTTGATGATTTTTTTCATGTTCTACGATCTGGATTGGAATATATGTGCTTATTTTCTCTGCTTTGTTTTTTGGCATTAGGCGTGCGCGTGTTGGTGGTGAGTTGGATGAAGATGCAAGAGATGTCATGTGCCGCTGAATTGGTCAACTCAGGGGATTTTGTATCTAGACAGCGAGAAGTGCGCTTTAATGATTGATGACTCGATGAATTATATATCTGTGTATATCCGAAGATCTTGTCGGGTCAAATTGAAAGGTGGTGAATGTCATTCATGTGGCATGTGATGCGGGGGGGGAAGTGGTTATTCTTACAGTGAGTTGGTTTGCATACCTATATCATTCTGTCTTCGCTTCTTGATCAGGGCTGGTACATAGCTCATAGAACGAGAAAGGCCTTTTCTTGGCGAGAGATTTGCAGTAAAGAACCGGAGTTCACGAATGACTCGATAGATTACGTAGATCGAGTATGATTGTCAGACCGCGCTAAGGTGCTGGCCTCTATTCAGGTTAGGTATATCTCAAGCCACAGACTCAGCCACAGATTTAACTTACCACAGACCTAGCTTAGCCACATAAGCCTAGCCACACATACAACCACGTGAAAGGGGCGGGACAGAAAAGGGGCTGACAGCCCCTGAACACCTTTCCTCAAGGATCTTATACAGCCGAACTTTGAGTTATCAACTAATCACGATGGAATAGAATAAATGCTGATATCGCGGCTCATGTGCGTTATATTCTTCTGTGCAGCCTTCATGACGAAGGAGGAGGGTTTGGCAAATGAATATCATATTCAACTCACACTCCAAAGGGGGAACACACGCGGGAAGTGATTGAAGACCTCTTTGGCTTGGCAATAGCATTTACGAGAGATATGAGCGCCAGGAATATATAACGCCGATTCTCGTTTGCCATGGTGTTATTCTTCTGCTGAGCTGAGTTGTTATTGGGATCTTCACTTGTTGCTACGCTAAAAGGTAAGGAAGCTACCCTCGAGCTCTGGCAATGATTTAGACAGGGGATCACGGCAGTCTGCGCTGCCTGCTAGATCTTCTAGTATGCTTAGTGCTCCGCCAACGGCAGAAAAGCCGTTGGTGGAGAAGGAATCAGCGCGGCTGGTGTATTTAGCTCTGATTTTGGAGAAATGATTATAGTGCCCCTTTTATGTCGCTCATAGTACTCACTGTACTTTATTCGGTTTACTATGTGTGCATATCATTTGCTCTGGGGTTATGATCTTGATAAGAGCTATCTGGTCTTCTATGTGCTGATGGACTGGAGATGGGAGCTCTTTTCTGTATGTCTATGTGGTCAGGCTGGTGAAGTAGGTCACACAGCAGGTTTTTAACAAATAGCCTCGGGTCTTGCTTGCCTAGTTGACCCCTAGAACTGTCTCCGGCACTTTAGTCTCAGGTACATAGGTAACACCCTGGTCTACACATATTAGGCTTCGTCTATATATTCCGATTATCCTTTCCACTTATATATTGCAAGGGGTATGAGCCAAGAGATCACTATACTTTCATGGCTAATGACTCTTAGCTACGTATCATGTGACTACGTGCCCTATCTATTCACTCTGAGACAGGACAACCCGATATTTAGATGGCACGGGATTAGCTAGCATGTCGTCTTGCGCTGTTGAAACTAACAGCCTCAAAAGTGGTATTAGAAGATAGGTACGATGAATACTGTAGACTACAATCTGTGGTTACGACTAAGGTACATATATCTCGCCATTTTGGTTTCTCGTCTCATTCTTTCTACTGATGCCGCCCTTCTCTACCCTATTGTTGCGAACTAAGAGGTTCCGGTATAGCTTTGAGACTAGATCACAGAGAAGCGTGTTAGAAGCTTTCGCAAAACTATCAATAGGGATCAGTCACCTACCGCAAGAGCAGAGTTCCTGACACTTATTATCCATCACTCAGCGTGCAGCTTCGGGTGCGCAGCGACCGCACAAGTGGCTCGTGGTAATGGTTGCCGGGTTAAGGGGAGTCGGACATGGTTCTTTGGGAGTGTTGCTTGCCGGGGCATTGGGACACCTCACATATACGCTTTTTTTGCCGATTCTGCAACACTGTGGGCAAGTGTTCGTTTGGATCATATATCCACACATTGTGAGCTGGGTTTCTCGAACGAGGGCTAGTATGAATGTTTCGAGTGAGTTGACAGAATAAGAGAGACGAGATGGCTGGTTCAGGTTGAACATTAGCAACTTTAGGTGTATTAAGGGATAGCTCAGGCTGGACCGGGACGGATTTCTCTACTAACTGTTTGAAAGGGCTTGATATACTGCGACTTTGATCGTGGTTTGATTTGCTTAGGAAGGAGTTCAGACCTCAAGGTTTTTCTTTCTTTCTTTTTTCCCTTTCTGTAGCCTCCGCCCTGGGGAACTCGTTGACCTTTTTGTAGTTTTATGAATGCCGCCCTCTAATCCGGCTTGTTTGCCAAATTCTTACCAACACGTGTTTGTGGTACCCTAACATGTCAGACATCATCCCTTACGACCCTCAACATGTAGTGAGTTTCATACATTTCTGCGACCAGGGCCGATGGCGCACTTTGATAGGTGCGTACGCAGTACGCAAACATTGACCTATCGCTTTCTCCAAGTAATACGGGAAAATGTCCGCAGGGATGACGTCCTTTTTGCAAAAAAAGGGTTAAAGTATTGGCATGGAAGCCTTTATGACTGGAGTCTTTGCTGTATTTGTACTACGCCGTCACCAGTCACGCGTATTGGAACGCTTCGCGAGGCAAATATTGGGGTGATCCCGCCGATACATACTCGGCGTACATCAATCTGAAGCGGAGCTCCAATGCGAGCGTCGGCGGCACGGACGAGGTTCTGAGTGATGACTTCTTCAACATATATTGTAGCACCGAGGACAACGTCTGCAATAACAACACGATCCCGTTATTATCTCAGGGCGGCGGCCCCACCGGCGCAGGACAGTATGGGTCACCGTACCCCAGTATCTGGCCGGCAGTAAACATCCTGGGCAAGGCAATGTTGCCCACGGTCATGACGGACCTTGGGCAGAAGAACATTCCTGTCCCCAATATGCTCGCGGACCCAAACTTGCTGGCGAATCTCACGAGCAACATGACGAACGAAGCGAATGCATGGCTCGAGTTGCAAAATACACCCAAACATGGCAGCACGATAAAGCTGGACCAGGGCCTCGCTCTTAGGAGCTTTGATCCCCATGTCACACCCGCGCCCGTACTTGGCGTCAGCACTAGCTATCTCTCGACAAACTATATCTGCCGGAAGCCAATGCTCAAACCGGCGGGCACGCGCGTCATTGCGATTCTGTCACCCTCACTAATTTTATTGCATACCATCTGGAAATTCTTCTGGCTTGTCTTCAACTGGTTCGTTCTAGATAGGCTACAGGCAGAGGCGAATCATGTCGGAGTTCAGATTGCGGGGGATACGAGTTTAGGGGATTTAGAGAAGAAGGCGGACAGTCGTTGGGAGGCGGGACAAAAAGCTAATAACTATACACAAGTGAATCAAGCGGAGCGGCATCTAGATTGAGGAATTATTGTTTTTCGAGGAACAATAAAGTGAGAGAAACCGAAGCACGTAACAAGACGGGGAGGTATTTTGCATCAAGCCTTGAACAAGTGAATATGTGTCGCGACGTACAACGCGCCGTAATTATCCTCGAAGCAAGGATATGTGTGTTCATAGGACCAAGTTCGCATAATAAGATGATTATAGCACTCGTACAATAACAAGCGATTTGTGACATCCATGTGATAGAGCTCCTGACCATGTCTCTGGCCAACTCAGACAGTTAATCTTTAGCTTTTTCACTCACTCAGCCAACACCATGTCTATTTTGACTAGCTCAAGTGTGCCTGACATAGAGGTGACTGTACAAATCGCTTGGCATTTCCAAATGAAATAATCAGCAGCTTCAGTTCACTGGGCAATTGACGCCATATATGATACCATATACCGTAAGGGCGAAGTGGTCAGACGAATTGAATTAGTTATATTAACACTACTATTCCAGTCCCACAGGCTATTCAAAACTCCATAGAGAGCGGGAGTGAGCTCGAGGATGGGTGTCCCAGCCGTCAGTACCTATGGAAGTTGGAAATGGAAATCTTCTGGAATATCAACTGATATCGATGAGTGCCATTGTATGCATTTGAAAACCGCCCCCTTAATCCTGAAAACAGTCGTTATAACGACGTGCCTCTCAAGCTGGCAATACGCAATCGCGGTCATTGATAGCTACCGTGGAGTAAGCATGAGCATAGGCTGATCTACCTATGTCCCATCATGATTGGTTGTCAGCATGATACGAATAGGTGGCCTCGGGCATGGCAACGACGAGCCTCGGCATCTGCTCTAGATATATTTCCGTAGTAAGTGCAATCATTTGCGAATTATTTGGCGATTGAAGTGCAGGCCGAGCAAATATGGGCTCCGGTTTGTATATCGGAAATTGCTCGAGGTCAGCATTTTCGATAATATGTTGATACGAAGCGGGACATGATACTTTGCGTATAGTGTCCCAGGATTGGTCACAATCCGCTGTCGTGGGCTTATTCGCATACCGAAAGCGTGAGAACAGTCTATTCAGATAGACGAAGCGGGTTTTCTTCTCTTTGAAAAGCCTCGGGATATTTGGCACACAGTAGATCAGTATAGCGCATGTTTGCTCGGCCGAAGATCCAAGGCCAATACCACCAACACCATACGTCACGTCGTATGACAGCAAATAGCGAACAGATGCGTACAAGCGGTAAGCGGCTGCTATGCATGCACTGGGGAGAGAAAGTCAGCTTCAACACTATTTTGTCTGGCCGGCGAAGTGATATACAGTCCAAAATTGTCTAACATGACCTTAGGAAGGCGGGACAACCAGAAGCACATACCTGAGACCAACTGCGAAGACGAGCGCAATACCAAGCTTCTTCTTACGATTGAGACGCAGCTTCCAGATGACTCTTTGCGGCAGTAGCAGGATCAATATGTCCGACACACCGTTGTATGATGCCGTAACAATGTCGAATGCGTCACCCTTCAAACAGGTCCCTGGCAATGTCTTGTCCCAAAGTTTCTCATAGGGTTTGCACGATGTGTTACCCCAAATAAGAATTGCAGTGTAGAACGAGAGGTTAACCCATATGAAAATATGGCAAGTCCACTATAATATGTGCGATTAGGGCTACGAAGACACTGAGAAAGTGCGTGTTCAGCATTAGAGGCCATGATAAAAGAAAAAACCTACATAAAATGTACTGCGAGTCCCGCGGGGAACGAATATACGCACCCACTCTAGCAAAATAGCGGCTTTAATGAGTGGCATCATCGCGGCATAGAGTTCAGACCCGATGTGCACCTCCTTTTTCGAGCGGCAAAATCAGCCATGTGACTAAAAGGCACAGACTCTGTTACTCACATATAGTATGCTAGCGAGGTCCTTGACGCGGACATTCCACTGATGTACAAAGATTCCCACGCCGCAAATCACTCTATACACCGTAGCTACGTCGGCAGCATATAAAGCCTTTCAAGAGAATATTATTAAATTTATCTGTGATCTGAATCGTACGTATGAAAAGGGAAGGAAGACGAGTACGTATGCTGAGAAGGCAAGGTCTGTATCAGGCAGAGTTAGCTTAGGAAATGCTTGGTCACTGAGAGAGCTCACAATCCTCAAGATGGCGGCGCTTAGTAACAAATATTTTGACATATGCCGCCAGAATAGCAGCCACAGTTGATAAGGTGAAAAGAAATGTCTCGACGGCGAGACCCAAAGTATTGCTATTCGGGGGATTCTCGAGATTAGGAACGATGCCGGCGGGTGGTGCGAGAGCTGGACCGTTCAGGATTGCCTCCTGCTGGGCCGGAGGGAGCAGATGCAGCTGGTCTAGCGACATGCTTCGACTGAGGCTTAGGTTTAGCTGGGATTATTGAGTAATAACGGCAAGGAAGGATGTCATGGGAGAGAATATCTACCCTGCTTTATTTCCACGAGGGTGACGCGAATGCACTATCAGACTCAGATAAGTATATACACAGAAGTTACTAACTCAGTACTATTCTAAACATACAGATATGGCGCTAGGGCTGTGCTGTTGCCGCGATCGACGCATGCATCCATGAAAGGCAGCCGCGTTAGGCAAGATGACATTCTACTATGGCAACACGAGTCACCGAACGAAGAGCTCAGTTCCACACATAATAGAACCTCATTAGAGACCTCGTTCAAATACATGGTCATTTCTATTACTGGGGACTTTAAGAAGGCTGAGCGCGAGCATGGTGGAGGACCCCAAATAGTAATATACAATATGCATCTTAGAGTGTTACCGCATCATCACCCAACGCGCCACGCGGTCATATGGAAGAGCTGGCGGGTGTCATCCCATCAGTAGCCTGAATTTTTTTTTAGAATCGTAAATTTCATCTTCGATACATGCGAGAACTGCCCTAGCTCTCCTTGGTGCTGGTAACAATTTTGGCGGGGAAAAGGGGCTGTGCTCTCTACCCGCTTGGGGGCCGACCAGTGCTCCATGGGGAGAGCCTTATTGAGGCTTTGGAATACATATCCACTGCAAAATACCGCAGTTAGTTGAAAGCGGAATTGAGGGGTTTTGGGGGCAATGAGCTGAGGTTGCACTTCCAGCCGACCTCAGTAGAGGCAGCTCCACGTGTGCATTCGTCTGTCGCAGATCGATGTCTTACTTTAACATTATACTGCCTTATGTCACCAAACACTATCGTACCAAGGTGGATATCCCGTTATACCCTGCTAATACCAGTTGCGCATTAACAGCACGTTTTTTTGCGACAAGATGTTATGTATAGAGCCAAGCGAAGGACATCTAGCCACATTAACATCAATAGTAGGAAAGCATCCAGATCGGGTCTTTGTAGCATACATTCGAATTCACCTCATAGTAAACGAGAGAATTTCAAAAGGCTGCTCAAACATAGTTATATACAACTGAAAGCCATGTGGAATTTATGCATAAGAATTTGAGAAGACGTATCGGCACAGTAAAACTGCGACATAGTTATTTTTAGTGACACAATTGATCATATTAAAGTGGTTTGCGCATGTTACCACGGCTCTGGCTGTCTATTTACTGAGCATCTACATTTCATTGCCAAGATTTGGGCGAGGGGGTCTGCGAAGGGTCCTGATATGGGGTCCAAGGAGACGCGGTATTTGGCCACGGGAATGATGAACATATTTACCGAGCCTGCCCACTCTCATTCTATACTAAGTGGCCAATCACAACAAGCCAGCAACAGCGGCTGCTGCTGTGTCACCCACCACTAAGTTTCTGATACAATAATAGGGGCACTGCTCTTTATCTAGCAACATTACAAAAAGTTATTTGCTACCACATCAAGGTTTTCCTTAGGTCGCGAATCTCGAGTTGGAAACTTGGAGGGGAGAAAGACCACTTTTGTTTTCGTACTATATTATTCCAAGGCGTTTTCTCTAATTGAAGGATGCAGCTGGATATACTCATATCTGTATATCTTTCGTCTCGGGCTGACAGTTCTTCCTTTCTAACTATCCAGAATATACGCTAAAAGGTAGTACAGTTATACAAGTCTCGGTTTCTACCAAAATGAGTGTTTGGTATGGCTTCGCCGTGCTGGCAGCTTATGTAAGCACATCTTACCCGCGGGTGCGCAGGGAAGGCGATGGCCTACTTACAAGCCGCGTTGGTCGTGGCTAAAACTCTCTACTACTTTGATTTCCAGGAATCATCTACTGAATCTGGAGATTGGGGTAGTCTCAAGTTTTCAGAAAGGGGACACATGAAACGAGGAAAAGAAGAATACCGACTCAGCGATATTATAGTTGCGACGCACAATGGTCCGTGGCTCAAATTCTTTCCGCGCAATGTAGCTCATACAGAGCTTGGAACCAGTTGTGATATTGGTGCTTCTTAAGACGGAAGAGAACCGAGAAGTGAGAGATTGATTCAGTATATTCCTTATAGAGTTGAATTTGATGTGAGACAGTAATATGGAAGAGCAAACATTATCATAAACTCGGCGGCTTACAATAATAGTAAACATTAACAAATTGATAATGTCATCTGCGCCCTACCAATACGTCCTGCATGGTGTTATAATAGCCTCTAAATAGAATTTACTGAATCTGTTTGTATTAAGGCGTAGGCTAGTCATAACAGCGAAATGTTACTCAGGGTCACAATAAAGAGGCTTAAATCAACTAAAGGCAAGGAATATATTGCGTTTAAACAAGGTGCTCCGTGTTCAAATTATATGAGCAGGACTTTCCTAGATTGGCCGCTCCACATTCTTCATTGCCGCCGACTCATGGTTGACTCGAGGCACGTATTCGTGTACGTCAAGTCCGGCAACAGAAATATGCCCCCACTTCAAAGCTTCGATGAGTGCAGCTTCATCTATCAGTTTGCCATGGGCGATGTTGCTGAATCATGGACCATTTTAGCGCGGCCAATTCACATAGACGCGCTTACTCTACTAAATTTCATTTTATTTTTTCGCTGTATGAGAATTATAAGCAAGTCAGCAGAATCAGAGAGCTAACAACTTGGTATGGCTGTTGAAGTCAACTAAAGAAGAATATGAAATGATCAAATATCATGTCTAGACAACGAAGTGATCACATTAAAGCTTCCCGTCGATGCGTTTCACTCAACCATAGCGCGTGATAGATAGTCACACTATATCGAGCCATGTAAAGGTTGCACCTTGCAGCGCCTCTCCGTCCATGATTTCATCGACATAGGCTTCGCTTATGAGATTGTATTTTCCGTTGTGACTCAAGCGAAGTATGAACGGGACTTGCGCGCCTCTCAGTATGGCTACCACGTCTCCAGGTTTAACGTTGTCATGACCTAGTCCCAGTCTCCCTGTTACAGTTATGAACGGCAATCGTTTGAGAGATCGCCCGTTGATGTCGGATGCCATTTGAAACACGTCGTCGAAGATATTCTGCGATGCGGCTCGTGGAAGAAAGTTGCGCGCTTCTTTCTTTATGCGCCTGTCTTTAGCACGGTGAATGTTCCTTTGTAGGAGACGTGCAGCTTCAGATAATATATTCTCACTGGTCCTAACAGGGACGCCTTTGGTTTTGCGATCGCGGATTATTCCACCTACTGAAGCCCTAGCTGCTGCATGCAAGCGCTCCCTAAAGGAGGGGAATTTGCGTTTAGTTTGGTACGTTAGACGTAAGATCTCAAGTAGCCATTCCCCCGGCCATGTCAATGTTTCTGCTATAGGAACGTCCCAACTGGAACTTCTCGTGGGAAACGACCCAACGCTGTGGATCTTATCGCAAATAAGACCATGTAGAGATATGCCACAGATGCCCGAGGCGTCGTTGACAATTTTTATGATCGGCTTGAGATTCATCGAGCCGGAAGCTCCAAATTCTGGCTCTAAAGTCAAATGGTCATCTAGGACTATTTGTAACGGTACAGTCAAAGGCTGATACCAATCTGGGACCCAGGACGGTAAATTTCCATGCGTCGAGCTTTGGTGGGGTTGCACAAAAGACAACAGCGAGATATGCCCTTGCTGGAGCATTGCGGCTGTGGTGAGAGTGTAGATTTCCCGACATGTCTTCGTGTAGTCTGGAATGACGCCTTTCTCGCTAAGGTCTTTCCGATCGGAAGCCAGGCTCAACAATGCAAAGATCTTATCCCGAGGATCGCTTGAATCTAGGTGATGAGGGCCGTGCTTTTGGAGATTGGCACTCCCAACGCAAGTGAGCCGGAGGAGAGCGATCAATGGGAAGTCGCCCATCTTGACGCGGTGGGCGTTGACCATCATTACTGTACGGAAAAAAGATCCGCGAAGAATCTTCAAGTGATATGATTTCAATGCCCCTGGGTCATTGAGCATTCCCCATAGGGAGTGGACGAAAGTATTATATGCGTTCATCGCAGCGGCGAGCCTTTTCCTATTTATTCTCATCTTCCCACAAATGAAGATCGCTTCTTGCGAAAGGGAAATTTCTTGAAGAACCCAGATCCTTCCAAACCAGGGCCGCTCAAGCAAATTCTTCATCTGGCGGACTGGGAAGAGGTTTCCACTATCATTCCAGCCGTTGATGTTGTGAAATAGGAATGCCAGCATTCCAAAAATAGGGTTACAAACGTCAAATTCTTCTTTTAGATGCCTTAGGAGAAGAAGAAAGTCGAATGGAGACTTTGCCGGATGTCTTGAATAGAGCTGAGCGAGCTTCAGCCAGATAGCATCGCCGATGTGTAGATCGTGATAAAAACCACACGCGTAAGCCATCTTGCCCAATTTATCCAATGATTCAATAGCCGTTTGACTTTCGCTGTCACCAAGGCCCAACCAGGCTAGAACCTCATCCGCACGTCTATATATGTCTCCCATTAGCGCTACTTGCCAAGCCTTTTCTATATCGTTTAGCTGGTCAATGCAGAGGTAATCAACCCATACAAGAAATGGGGACATAGAGGGCCGTAGTGTAATCAGCGCGTTGAAGAGGTTCTCCGGAATCCGGATGCCGATGTCGTCAACCAGTATGATGCGATTTGTCGTAGCACTTCCCCAGGCGTATGAAAGAGCATTGTATTTGGGGGCGCCCCATAAACTTGTCTGCATTAATCGACAACATGGAATGCGCGCATACTGTGGCCCTGGGTTGGGTAGAAGCTGCAATAATCTGATTTCGCTTATATCGCGACTCAGATCGCTATATTTTATAGCCATGATGATGGATAACCCTCAGGGTCTAGCCGCGATAAAGGCTGGCCGATGCGTCAGTAGAGAAAGCGTGGAATATGGAGCTCAAATATGAAGTATATCAACCAAACACCAACAATGGGGGCGCAGTCATGTTGCCATCAAAGGCTGTTGGTGCCTAAATGCAAGGCAGAATCAATAGCAAACGATTGTTGGGGGCGAAGATTGTCACCATAGGTGCTCTGCATCACCTCCGCACGCATTCCAGGTTGCCTCTGAGGGCACTGGTCGCCTTATTGCCCATCATTTGACAGGATTAATCGGTTGTTCTGAAATTATGCTGTGTTAATTGGTCTTGGGCAAGTCATAGTGAATTATATTCTCCAAAATACTTCAGGAAGGTTACCTGGGTATCTCATTGGCCAAATCCAGCGACAATGTCATGGATCGACTGTAACTGGTAACTTGACCGTCAATTAGGGTGGTAGACTCTCTCTCTCGGATTCGAAAACCCCTATCGTAATCAGTTCTATACGAGCAGCTCAACATGATATATAAGGAACCCCTTAATGAGGATGGCTATCCTAGACAGGCTAAGAAGGAGTGAAACAGTCTCGTTAAGGCCGGCTATCTGAGTTACGAGAACTCGACGAGGTTATTTAAAGTCTACGCTTCCGTATTCTGACCTCATGCCACCAATTTGAACATCACACAACTTTCCTCGCTTTCAGGCGGCTGTGCTGAGGGCAAAGGTTTATGAGCTGTGTCAAGAGAGTGCATCATTCACCAAGGTAGAGCGAGTTTTAGGCAATCACTACTCAGCGATCTAGTATAACAGCAAGAAAATGTATCACGGCGATCAAGTCTATTGTATTCGGCTTGAAGCACAAGCTCGATACCTCTAAAGCGCGTGTAAGGAGCGTCTTTGTCATAAGTTCCGTGTCCTCCCGATACTACCGGCATTCCGAATAAAAGCGACCGTAAAGCAGGATGAGGCCGATCATCAAGCTATTCGCCAGGAACGAGGCTATCCTAATACAACGCCCCAAGAGCTAATAACGGCGACCACCACGTCGAGCATCGCGTATCTGCTCATCGGTCCGCATCCTATAGGGGTCCCTATACTCACGCCGGCACACAGGGCACATATCCCGGTTCCTGCAATTGCGGATAGTCTTTTTTCTCTGGTCATTACTGCTGTGCCAGTATTTACAAGCGCCACTGCCCTCATTGTGTCCTTCGTTGGTCCAATAATCGCATGCTACGAAGTATTGCGTCTCTTGACCGCAATTATATTCGGTGATTTTTTTATAGCACATTTCGCTTGGACTATCCAGTATTGTTAGTTAGCCAGCCTCTACCTATTTTCTGTGTTACTTACACGGGAACGATTGGTAATTACGTGTTTAAGCGTTTGGAAGTAGGGCAGTGAGTGAGTTGCAGTCCGTTAGCGAGTTTTCGTTCAGGAATGATATAAATCTGATCGGAGATAGCCTGTGAAGAGGTAGAACACTTTGGCTTGTCTGAGACTGTTGATGAGCGATTCCTTGGGACCTCTGATCAGGATATTGATGGGCTTTTATAGACCATGGCTGATCGATCGCAGAGTCTTATGCGGCCTTATTTTCATTTTTTGTCTTATACAATTGTAGTCACGAGGCATCCATCGAGAAAGTGAGGCTTGGAGTGAATAGCATGGTGGGGTAGTAAGGGATGAGACAACGAGTCCTCGATCTAAAGACCCTCGCTGCACCCTAATTACTCTATTTGTCACTAGAGCGGAAGCATATCGTGATGGCAGACATGCGCGTGCAGGCCTTAGATGTGGTCGATCATGTGCAAGAATAGCGCAGTGCACGAGACGATGCTATTGGAATATGGTATCTATCGATGCTATTTGAAACATTTACATCCCTTCGGGCGTCAAAGCTGTTGGACGTCAGCTTTCGACCATGAGAAGTTGGCGTCGTGTTCGTACGCCACAATTCAGGTAGACTCTGTCCTAGCTTCCTAACCGCCTGGAAAATAATATGTTACGCGTCCTCAGCCTCGGAATTTGCCCCAAGAGCGTAGTTAGAAAGTGAGTCCCAGTATGTTAACTATGAACCTATCAGAGAGGCTACTCGAGGCTGACCACGTGCGTCTAGGGCTGCAAGGGAGGACACTCAATGCTCACGAGGCGTAAGTTGGGCTATCTTATTCGGCAGAAGGGTTTGATCGTGGAATTGTATACGCTTTTGGGAATGATGTTGGCGCTGCTCACGTGCTCGACTAGTGGATATATTAAAGGGAGAGGTTTCGGCCGAAATGTGGTCTTTTCTGAACATAATTTTGCTTTGATAGGATTGCGTGTGTCTATACTAAGGCTACGTAGTGAGCATTTAGTCATATCTAGATGCAAGGGATACTATCATAAGAATAGCTAGAGACAATAAGCAAGTTGATTGCACGGCGTTCTACCCATCGTGTGAGGCTGTCTCTATCCCTAAGAACAACAGTGAAGCTTTGCCAGAGAAGCAATCTTATGGTCACGTTCAAAGACGTCCACCCAGGCGATCACTCCTATAAAGGTGGTTAGCCAGTCATTGTTCACTGGTAATCCTCCCTTATTCTAGTGAAGATAGACCAGAACGTTGTATGCCAGCTCAGCGATAGGGGTACCTCTCTTTGCCTTGTCTACGGACCCCAAGCAATATCTGGCATGAAAACATCCTCCCGGCCCTCCATAAGCCCTGCTCTGTCCAAGCATGATTTGATTCGGATGTCTGTAACCGTTATTGGTCCGTCTGCGAGCGTTGGGTGTTAGTGATTATCTCTCTTATTTACCGCCATGTAAACAAACGATGGGCAAGAGCAGACTGGTGAATGTAAAGCCATCTTCTGCATAGATGAAAATTGGCAAATATTTTTCATATGTGCTATATATCTCCTCTCATAAGTTTCAGCACAATATCCTGGATCTTCTCGCCTTCTGCATCATGACTCTCCGAGTCCCATATCCAAGTACGCGTGTGTTTTTTCTTATCAGAGTACCAGTCCGCCTTTAAAGTCAACATTATCCTGTTATCCACGACTTCGATGTCGATCCTGGCGTCTTTGCCCTTGCTGCTCTTAATTCCTATACCCGCTACGGTCTCCGACCACTCGGTGTCCTTGTCCCCAAGCGTTTCGGCCGCGGTTCGGGCAAGATTCTGCGCGAGAATCCGAACAGCTGCTTGGCAGAGGTAATAAACTGCTTCCTGGACGTTGGCGCAATAGTCTGCCGGTGGATATATGGTCTCTAAGGGATGTGGTGGTAGATCTTTGTTCTCTGCAGACGGGTGTTTTAAGCTCATAGTAAAATATGTGCCTATAAAGGGGCGCACAAAGCCTCGGCTGACGCACCAAATCCGCGCCTCCGGTGTGATAGTAAAGGTATAAAGAGATACCAGACTAAGCACGAGTTGTTGGATCCAGAGAAGTTCCGTGGTAGTCGTATGACGAACAGGTGTTGGCCCGGGTGCTGGAGTGTTCGGCGGTGGAAATATTGAGTAGTATGCTGTCGATACACCGGCATGCCGCAATGTATGAACTAGCCTTTCGAGATGATCGCCGAGGTCCGCGGAGTTCCTGAAATACTCGAAACGGGCTATCAGACTGCGGAGGATATTATATGTTGAGTTGCTGGGGTCGGTCTGCCGTACAGCGGGCGAGAGAGAGGTTCGCTTGTGGTAATTTTGCCGATGACTCTGGAAAAGGAGAAACTGTAGCAAAGTATAGGCTGCAGTTGCAGAGCGTACACCCTCCAAATAATTTGCATATGTCTCATCCTGTTCATCTAGATCTTCTAAGGTGAAGATAAATTCAGTTTCTTTACTTTGCTTCCAGGTAATGGCCGGGCCGTCATAGTAGACATCGTAAGCGAGTAAAACGCGGGCCTCCCGGTTAAGTTCATACCACAGCTCCTGATGAAAAATAGTGTTTCGGGCTTCGCGAACGCGGTCCTTTAAAGGCGCGTCATCTGGTATGCGCCCGGGAAGAGGCGATTGATCTGTGATGTTACCATCCTTTTTGATGGTGATTCGTATTCTCTGGGAGCCTCCTCCAACTTTCCCGACGCCTAATTTGATAGACCCATCGTCGTTCCGAATTAAAGGTGCGATGCTACTATTCCTGAACTCTGCTGTAGACTCGGCAAACCCGAAGCGAACGCCCAAGGTGTGTGGTTCTGGTGGTAGCGCACAAACAGTCCAGCCGTCGTCGCTCACAGCTAGTATCTCCGCCCAGTATTTGGTCTCTAGCCCGACCTCCTTCTCCAAGCGCTCGGCCGCCGCGAGGACCGAATCCACCATGTCATTGATACCCATGACCCTCCATCCGGTGGCAACGACGAGTTCATCCTGTATCTGGGCTTCGGTGATATTGGGCTCTTTAAGTTTAGAAGCGCCGAGCGTGCCGATGCCTACGAGATCGCGGAGCGCCGGGGACAGCGTCGTACCGGCCTGGACGGGGGCTTCCTTAGATAGCAGGAGGGATATGGAATCGAGGGCCAGCATGGCAGACTGGTGCGCAAACCTGTAGTAGTCGTGGTCAGCCCATGTTGGCTGCAGTACTGTGCAGACAAGGAAAGACTGACTCGATGTTCCTCAAGAATTCCTCGCGCGCGACGATGGCAGTCTTGCCTTTGACTTCCTCAGTCTCTTCCTGCTCCTCTTCCTCGTCTTCTTCAACAGAGCCGTCGACATCATCGTCCTCGAGGGCCCCTTGCTGTTTGGCTTGGATCTCTCGGCGCAACTCGGCCTCGCTCAGCTCCCGGAACCCGCCAGGCTGGGCATTGACGCGCGCAATAAACTCGGCGAGATTCTGGGGTTTCTTGTCGCCAGTCGGCCACGGACGAAGAGAGAAGGGCGTCTGGTTGTTGCCGGCCATAGCGGTTTACATCCGGAGGTTCAGGATCTCGCTCGGATGAATGGTCACGCGAGATAATGTGGGATGGCTATCGTTCGGTGGTGGATACCGACATCCATTGTACAGTATACTGTTGCCAGAACTGAATTGATGTGAAGTAATCACGTTGTTTAGTTTTTGGCCGTCGTGTCTTGCATGCCGTGCCTGATGTACAGGTTATGTGTAAGGAACAGTACCTTTGTACCTCTTCAGCTTCTTTGGGAGTACCTGCAGTCAGTCGCTAGTGGTATTGGTTAGAATTGGCTTGGGACAGTTACCAAAAGCGGGCTGCATGGCGCTAAGCTTGATCGAAAATAAAAGAGGCTGATGTGTGGCTAGTTCGCAGTACTCTCGTCTCCCGCGCAGCTTTGGAAAACCAGGTCGTTCTAGCCATTTCGAGGAGATACATAATTCAGAGACGCGAATCTCATTGAATTCCAGACATGCCGCTGTTGGTCGAGACTACCTACTGTAGCTCGGCTGTACCTAGCCTGTAGAGACTTAGGCAGGCGAAGAAAGTCACACGATGTTCCCACCATGTTGAATTGGAGGTATTATATCGTTAGTATTTGTATTGTCAAGTCCGTAACAAAACCAACCCCCAGTGCATTCCAGTCACACGACGTGTGTATATGGTGAAAGATAGCATGCATGCACATAAAATAGCGCTGCGGGAATTTCATGGAACATGTGGGATGAAGTTATACTCTCAATTGGTCGTGATATAGGTAGGGGCTACTGCGTACATTCGACAGCGTCAGCTTCGGGCCGCCAATCACCGCCTACAGATACCTACCTAGGTGTAACACGACAAAAGTCGCTCATCGAAAAAAGTCCTCACCCGGCATTGTTGTGATGTTCGGACAAAAGTTGGGGAGAGGATGAATTATGCGCCTGTATCACGAAGGGGGTTCGGTTTAATGGAAGTCTATTGACATCTAGAATGTTGGATTTACAGCTGCATGAACAGCGAGTTTTAATCGTATGATAAAAAGACAGCAAATACAGCGTACCCAGGTACTGGTTAGGAATCCGCCGTGCATAGCACTGTAGCAGTACCTAACCCCACCTTCCTCTGGACCATGACGCACAGCCTTGCGCTCAGCTCCGCCGGAGGGGCTCTTAGGACTCGGCCGGCATTCGGCGCGCTAGGGTCCCTGCTGGACAATATTCTATTGTGACCTCACCTGCAGCTACCTGTAGGTACCGGCCGCACCACCTGTAGCACCACTTAATCCTCCGTACTGCGGTATGAGAACAAAAAAAGACAACACGGGAGCTGCAAGGATTAAAGGTGTCGTGGTGCAGTACAACTGCAGCTCTCCGCACCACGACCACGGGCACGGCCAATTGATAAGCCCGATAAGAGCTCACATCGTCCCATTTAGACCACCCCACCATCCCACCATCCCACTATGCCCATGCTCTCACATCTCACACTCTCTTGGCTGAGTGTTTTCTTTGCCCTCGAGATACCCAATTACATGACATAACACGACCCATCGTCCGCTGCTCGTAGTCTACCCTAGCCTAGAAACAACGGCTGCAAGTCTCCGCTGCGTCACTTGACGTGTCTCACTACCTACGTCCCTTGCACACACACAATAAGCGGCTCGAGTTGCCCATATAGAGAGGATCGTCGCAAGCTCCATCCGTCCCTAAATCATTTTTATAGAACATAAAATCTTTCTTCATAAAACCTAAATACCTCCCATCTCACACATACTTCTCGACCTCAACTCTATTGTCACGTCTCTACTTTCCTACTGCAACCCTTATATATCCTATAATTCAACTTCAACACAACCCCCGCTCTCCCTCAACATGGCACAGCATAGGAAGAAGATCGCTGTCATGACATCCGGGGGTGATTCCCCCGGTATGAACGCCGTCGTCCGAGCTGTTGTCCGGATGTCGATTCACATGGACTGTGATGTCTTTTGCGTGTACGAAGGATACGAAGGTCTTGTCCGAGGTGGCAAGTACATCAAACAGATGGGCTGGGAAGACGTAAGGGGATACCTCTCCGAAGGCGGTACTCTCATCGGCACAGCCAGGTGTATGGCATTCTACGAACGTCCCGGTCGTCTCCAAGCTGCAAAGAACATGGTCCTTAACGGTATAGACGCACTCATCATCTGCGGCGGTGACGGCTCACTTACTGGTGCGGACAAATTCCGTGCCGAATGGCCATCACTCCTCGAAGAGCTTGTCTCAAAGGGAGACTTGAAGCAGGAACAGATCGAACCATACAAACACCTAAATATCGTCGGACTGGTTGGCTCCATTGACAATGATCTGTCCGGAACAGACGCCACTATCGGTGCTTACTCTGCCTTATCACGAATCTGCGAGATGGTGGACTACATCGAGGCTACCGCGTCATCTCATTCCCGTGCTTTCGTCATTGAAGTGATGGGCCGCCATTGTGGTTGGCTTGCCCTGATGGCAGCAGTTGCTACTGGTGCAGATTTCTTATTCATCCCAGAGAAGCCTAGGGAAGACAACTGGAGAGAAGAAATGTGCCAGGTCATAAAAGAGGTGAGCAGAAGTCTCCTTGATTCCGAGCTCTCTGTCGACTGAACTAACGTGTTTGCAGCATCGGAATATGGGGAAGCGTAAGACCATCGTCATCATTGCCGAAGGTGCTCTGGATAAACATGGCGACAAGATCACTCCCTCCATGGTGAAGGATCTCCTGGCAGACAAAAATGGCTTGGGCCTCGATACTCGTATCACAACCCTAGGTCACGTTCAGCGAGGAGGGACGGCTGTCGCTTACGATAGGATGCTCGGTACTTTACAAGGTGTTGAAGCCGTTAAGGCCGTGCTCGAGGCTACCCCTGAGACCGAGACCTGTTTCATCGCCATCACCGAGAACAAGATCGCAAGGAAGCCTTTAATGGCTGCCGTCAGGGAGACCAAGGAAGTTGCCTCATTGATTGAAGCACAACGATTCAACGAGGCCATGGCCCTTCGCGATACTGAGTTTTCTGACCAGTACAAGTCCTACACAATGTCAGCGAACACACATTTCGATAAAGAAATCAAGGTTACCGAGGATGAGGTGAGTCGGTTATTTTGCTAAATATTGGTGACAGACACTAACTTTTAGTAGAAAATGAGAATCGGATTTATCAATGTTGGCGCTCCAGCAGGCGGGATGAACGCTGCAATTCGCGCGGGTGTGGCTTACTGCCGAACCCGAGGACACGAGCCTGTTGCCATTCACAATGGCTTCGCCGGGTTCGCTCGACATCATGGGGACAGCCCTCTCGGCGCCGTTCGATCCTTTGACTGGCTGGAGGTAGACGGCTGGGCTAGCAAAGGTGGCTCGGAGATTGGCACAAACCGCGAACTACCAGAGGAATCGGGCATTGAGCATATTGCCAACCTGATCAAACAGTACAAGTTTGATGCCCTCTTCCTGATTGGTGGCTTTGAGGCGTTCCACGCAATCGCACAACTGCGCAAAGCTAGGAGTCAATTCCCTTCGCTCTGCATACCTATGACATTGCTGCCAGCCACCATATCCAACAACGTCCCCGGCACAGAATACTCTCTCGGGTCTGACACGTGCCTGAACGAACTTGTGGCGTATTGTGACAAGATCAAACAGTCAGCCTCTGCCACCAGACGCCGAGTCTTTGTCATTGAAACGCAAGGTGGTCGATGCGGATACGTCGCTCTGTTAGCAGGCCTTAGCGTAGGAGCAAGTGCCGTTTACATTCCAGAAGAAGGGATCAGCCTGCAGATGTTAACCGCAGACGTCATGCACCTAAAGGAGGTCTTCGCCAAGGATAAAGGCCAGACAAGAGCCGGAAGACTGGTGCTCATCAACGAGAAGGCCAGCAAGACCTACAATGCCAAACTCATTGCCGACATCATGCGTGAGGAGGCTCACAACAGATTCGAATCCCGAGACAGTATTCCGGGACACGTGCAACAGGGAGGTGTTCCTTCGCCGATGGACAGATGCCGGGCTGTTAGACTTGCCATCAAGTGCATACAGCACTTGGAGAAGTTTGGACCGAGGGGCTACGAACACCCAGATAAGATTGCTCAAGATCCTTTGAGTACCTCGGTTATTGGAATCAAGAGCGCCTCGGTGGTATTCTCCTCCATGGAGCACCTCGAGGAACATGAGACAGACTGGAAGAACCGACGACCCACTGAAGCTCACTGGATGAATATCAAATCCGTCGTGGACATGTTAGGTGCACGCGCAGATTACCCTCCACCATCGCCGAACTTGGAAGGCATAACAGCCAAGGACGCGAAACGAGGACTCTTGGCTTAATGAAGAGGTATATGGACATAACATGTTTTTGGAGTAGGGGTGTTTAAGAGATTGGTATCGGTTCGGTTGGTATCAAAACGGTGAAATTAAGAGAGTATTGTCTTTTGGTCTAGGGCGAGGCTTTCTCTAATCTGGTAGACTTACAGATATTCTTGAATTCAGTAGATTCATGAGTCTACTCTTAGTGCGTGAAACCAAAGAGCTAATTTATGTGTACCGATACAAACTTCATCTTGTCGGAAACGAAACAGCTCTTCTTAAGCAAGCAGTCTACGGTAGGGAAGTTTGATAACGGCATCAAGCCGGGACGCCGCAGATTTGGGAAATCGAATTACAGGGATACTGGCATCGTTAGGTGGCGTATTCGACGTTGGTAGTAGCATATGAAAACGTGCACTTGGCAGTTGGTTTCATATCTGTGCAGCAGTCTTCATGAAACGCCAAAAAGGATTTGCAAGGAAGCCCCGATTAATTGATTTCCGTATGTAGATCATTCCACGTGGAGTATGGATAGTGGGAATATGCAAGGTGAAAAGGTGGCGAGATGGGATGAAACCAACGGTTAACCATAGATGACGTTGTTGTACGGAGTATGATAGTAGGGGTGTGAGTGAGGGAATGAGGGAATGAGTGGTAGGTAGTGCGAGCGCGCGCCGCATCTGTGCCGCCAGCCGGGTCTGCGCCGCTAGACGGGATGAGACGGCGATCTGTGGAGCGATGGGATGTTGTTATCTGCATGTTGGTTGTTCGTGCTTCGATTTACGCTGTTTGCATAGGCACGTAGATCAGAGGTGTTCAAAGATTCGAAATCGGAACGAAGCTATTTTTAGATGCGTTGATTTGACGTTGTGATTTGAGTTTGATGTTCTTATTGTTATTACCGTTGGGTCTGTGATTTGAGGCGTAAAATGAGTGATACATGTTTACGCTAGTATGGCATAGAGCTGGTAATTAGATTATTTGATTCATTATTAGTTGTTTGTCATTATCTATGTGCTCCCCTGCCATAATGTTGGCATTGACGCTGTGTCAGCGTCGAAATTTGCTAGAGATCGGGCTATGCTCTATTCGGAGATTGTAAGATACTCCTGGTGAATGTACATGTACGCGAATGCGCTGGGGATATTCAACAGATGAGGCAGAATTCGCGATAATAATATATTTTTTCAATTCGTCAAGGTACCTCCTTGTAATGTCCTTCTCCCATCAATTCGACAGGCTTCCGTTCATCGGGAAGCTCGCTCGCATTCGGGCGTGGTGGTGGAACGTAGTATGTATCATTTTGGTATTCTTGCGTAGGATTCGTGTTCTCGTTTTGACTCTGATCATGCCCTGCGTTCGAGTTTTGCATCTGATGTTGACAGTTTTGAAGATATTTATAATGTGAGTCTTGAGCGGCTGTCGCCTCCACTGGAGATAATGCTGATACTGGATATATCCAATTTATGTCTCCCCCGTATTGCTGTTGTTGGTGATGCTGATGTTGTTGCGTTTGTTGTAAATGAGCTTCGGGCTGATATTGTGTATTTGACGGTCCTGCGTAACCATTGTGCTGACTCGCATCGGCGACCGTGGTTCCGGGGTACGTTGCACCGGGATAAACGTACGTCTCTCCGTACGGGGCTATCGGGTATGACATCGGTTGTATTTGCTGATTCGGCGGCGCATATGTCTGACCGGGTATCGTCGGATAGCCTCCTTCTCCTCCATGATATACGAATCCATCTTGAGCCGGTTGGAACTGACCGGGCTGCGCATTCAAAGAACCATTCATGTAATGAGCTCCTCTATCTTTTCCAGAGGCATCTCCCACGACCATATTCTCCTCCTGAAAGTCACGCGACGCAAGGGCCCGTGTCTGAGGCTTCATTAACGTCCTATTACGCCGCCGAATGACACAGAGTATAGCAGTCGCTCCGACTATGATAATGGCAGCAAGTGTAACGCCAATTGAGACGCCCACCTTCATGCTTTCACTCAATCCTCCTCCATCTTTTCGATTTAACGACGGCGACACAAACGTCGATGTTGGTAACAAAGCGGAACTCGGGGGTGTCGACGAGACCGCGGTTATTGTATCGCTCAATACATGGTCTGCAAGGAACCACAAAGCGAGGACGCCGGCATGTAAGGCCCTCGTAACCATGATCACGACGAAATACTCGGTTATTCACTCATCGCATCGGCCGAGAGGAAAAGTGAAAGCAAGAAAGCAAGTAGACAAGTGTTGAAGATAGAAGCGCTCCCCAGTCTCATTCGACTCCGTTCCGTCTAGAGTAAGATGATGATGTGTGTATGTATGTATGTATGTATGGTGACAAGAGGAAATTTACCAAGCACAGCATCGCCAACCAGCGCCAAAAACCAAAAGCAAAGAAGACCCAGGAACCGGGAAGCGAAACGGGATAGGAAGAGAATTAAAGGAGGGAAATAGACGCCTAGATCCGGGGAAGATGAAATGAACCGAATTCGAGGAACATGGGTCTTCCCTTACTATACTAACCTACCTGGTCTCGCTGGTGTAGTGTACAAATACACTAATGTTAACTGTTAGCCCACCGGGGGCGCGCTGTTGGCTGCGTTAGGATGACGACGATGGGTCCCAAATGGACCTACCGTTTTGAGAACGACAGGCGAGATCGTCACCGTAGCATCCTGCTTTTTTCGTATTGAAAATGGGGAGCTGTGTGGTCCTGGGGCTGGACTGTAGTGTTTAAAAAGCCTTTCCCGCACCGCATCGGAGACTCCAACTAACCAACCCCAATATCTTTCAGCTTACCCCTTTCACATGCTTTTCAGCACCTGCTAAACCCCAATGAGCATGACATATAGCAAGAGACGCTATTCGATGAACAACCAGTTCTTTGCTAAAGAAGTTCCGCGCGCTACATTCCCCGGTTCGGTGTCGATAACTACCGTGCCGCACTTACTAATGCAAGACATTGTGGTAGGTATTTTTAACATTTGCCACGGCTATCGTTCGTAGGCTACTAGCTTTGCTAGGTTTAGTCTAGGTGGATCTGCAATGTTACTATTTTCTACAGCACCTTGGCCGAGGTAGATGGCAATTGGTGTAGAATTCTAGACGGCGGGTGCTTTGCGCCGCAAAAACCTAGCTACGCATCCATTCCTTGCAGCTGCTACCAACAACGCAACTATGTCTCCGCAGACGACTGCGGAAGAGCGCCGCCTAGGTTGAGGGCGTTTTGGTTTGGTTTCACGAAGTTGATGTACCGGTCTGTTGGCGAGAGAGCAGGGGAAAAAAGGCGTCTGCAGCGACTCCCTCCACCACAACCCCCTGATGTTACGTTTGAGGACACTTACCTCGTCAATAACAAGATTGGGCCGGCGGCAAACGATAAGAAATCAGCCGGTGTGGTCACCAGCTTACTCCGGGAGACATCCCAATGACGTCTGGTGCTACCGTAGCTGGCCGGGATAACCAGCAGCATATTGGAGGTGATCCTGCATTCCGTTTTCTCTCATTCTGAATTATTTAATTTTTCTCGTCATTTTGCGATTGTAATTCTTTTAACAGAGTGGCAAAAGCTTTCTATCCCGATTTCGATTGCCCTATGCTGTATAGCTACGACGCAGCAAGGGAAGAAGCGAGAAATAGGCGCCGAAGGATCGAAACCTCTCTGCTACGGGCTTGGCGGAGGAGGATAGCTCTGGGCCGACGAGATAACCCCCTGTTCCCCCGGGCTGTCAGCTTCGTCCTAAAGTGACCCTCCCCGGGTTTCAACCCTCTTTTCTGTAGCTTTTCGGGGTCTCTCCATCGGTAGTCTACGTTGTAGCAATGCGACCCTGGGAAAGGAGTAGAGAGCTTTCAAGTATTCGCTGATAATAAACTGCGCGGTAGGTGGGAGCGCATGAATGCAAGCCTCTATGTCGTAGAATTTCTACTGTATGTCGCATCACCCCTATCCAACGGAGTGAAGTTATTCAGCGCCTTGAACCTCTTTCGCGGGCGAGACTGCCCTCCTTGAGTGTCTCCCTGATTCTGAGCCTATGTAGTTCTATTGGTGTGCATGTCTCAGAAGGAGGGCCGATTATTTCGGTGACCGGATTCGCTGCGAGGACTTCGACAAGCTTATTGGACCGTCACTACACCCTCAGCCGCTCATCGTCTTTCATGTTACAACTCCCGCGGACATTTATGCACGTAATCGTCTCGACTTTGCGCGTATGCAATTGGAGTAGCACTTTACTGTCACTTCAGGGTCGTAGATAGCCGCTCGTAGCGCCCGTCGGAGACAACGCGCTTGATGGGGTAAAATTAAGCGAAAATCTATAGCAGCCCCCCTATGCACTCTTCTCCTTTAAATGTAAAGCTAGCGACAAGCACGCAGGCAAGGCAGACTTCATGACTCATTAGCTAGTATTCTAACTCTTTGTAAACCATCAGAGACTCAACCCTCATTTCCGACTACATTCATGTTCGCAGCGTGGCATGCTTTCGGGGAGCATCATCCGCATTGGCGTCTCATTGCGAGGCTTGTATTCGTATCAGCAACGCCAGATCCGCGATACAGTAACGACTCTTTCAAGGTGTACTAAGAGTGGATTGGGCTGCTTCTACCGATACATGATCGGCACTCCTCAAAACCGTAGCCAAGGGTGAAAGCTTTATGTAGGCTGAGGCTGTATGCTCTCATTGCCTTCTTTCTTGTCTTTTCTTTCATTATCTCTTTATTTTAAGAAAACTGGTCTTTGCAATTAAATGGGTTTGGTGGCCGACTCTAATGAGGTGGTGTTGGGTGGTTGTTGATTTTAGCTTAGCCCCTGCAGCATCTAGACTAGCTTAGCCATAATGACCTGTCAGATCGACAACAAAATCAAAGTAGCACGTGCGATGCCGCTGAAGAAACCAAGGTGAGGGATTGCAGCTCACCACGCTATGAATCACTTCTAGGTATCTCATTGGAATGACCTTGACTATCCAGTCCTTACATTGCGAGTATGGGAACAATGGACACAGATATATCTAATGTAAATGCAAGGACAGCGGCAGCCGTCGCACTTCCGAGCCAATCAAGGGATCGTTATACCTTGCGCGCTGCCATATCGAGAGCTCCAATACGACGCTATACCCAACAACAGAAGCGTAGCAGCATGCAATAGTGATAGGGACCTACCGCTGTCAACCGTACCCATTTCTTTTGTAAATGAGGGACATCTAATACACCATTCTATTTCTTCGAGCTTAGATACCTAGCGGTCTTACTCATTGTATTGTATGATCTCGCTCTTTAGAGAGCTTTGCCATTTCACACTCTTTCAACCTAGAGGGGCCATTCCCTTCAGGGAAAGGCGAAAACTTGTCTATGAGGCAGTGCATGTCGTTATAAGCGCTGGATACACATTAGCATAGGCTGGGCTCTGTCGGGTTTCCTTGCTATAACAGTACTCACACTTGTCGCACTGCAGTTCCTTCGCTCAGGTGATTTACAGAATAGATCATATTGAAGTAGACGGAGTAAAGCCTATTTCTATCTTCCCACTCATCTTCGGGCTCGCTTCGCGGGCAATGCCGAAGATAGGACGTAGTGTACACATTGTCGTGGATCTTATTATAGTGACAGCGCCAATCGCCAATTTCCATCTCATTGTGAGCATAAAATGCGGCGGAATCAAAGATGTAGATTTTCCCGTCTTTTGAGGCAGTACCAATGTTTCCTTCCCAGAGGTCAGCATGGATTAGGCTCGGCTTGATGCTGCGACCGTCCATTTCCAAAACCCCTAGCAATCTTGGGACGACCTTGGAAATGAGACGCTTCCCGACAATGTCAAGCTCTTCCCAGTATCCATTATACTTGAAATCCAGCTCAGCAACATGCTGGAGAAGCCTGGTGAAAAAGATCGTCCAAGTCTTTTCCCAAGATACGTACTGTGGCACACGCCCCTGGCAGGTGGCGATGTGAAAGCCGAATTCTCCGGTAGGTGATTGGCTTTCGAGATGGAGACGAGCAAGCTTGGCGCATAACTGCTCTGGGTCAGGCATTGCCTCGCTGAAATCAATGTATTCGGAAAGGAAGAAGTAAGCCTCTGAATCTGTGCTAGCATACTGACCAAATGCAAGAGGTTTTGGCACTAGGTCTGGAGCCCATCTATATAACTCAGACATGGCGTTGTATTCTCCCTCCATCTGCGTCCTACCGTGGCTACCAGGAGCAGACTTGAGGAAAACCTGCTTCTCTGAGCCATCAGGTCGCTTTAGGTGCAGCCGAACTGTGATCGTCCATGCTGATTTTGGGAGTCGGTTGGCGGAGAGTATCTGCGTCCCCACGGGGAATTGTGCTAGAACATTATCGTCGACACGGAAATCTCCTGCGTAAGGCAACGTCTGTCCATGAGGATTATCAATGAATAATCCGTTCATCGTGATCAAGTCACTTATCACCTAGTCATGCTGAATACAACGGCGAGGACTAAGAGAGGGGAGCTTCAAGGCCGATTTCATGGCGTTTTTCGGTGGGCTATGCACAAATGCAGTTGGTTCACCTTGCAGGCAGTGTCTCCATCTTTCATAGGTACGTCGTCGCTCATGGCCCTTGAAGACCCACGCCTTACCACGATCTTAAGCGCCTGGCGTTCTGCGGCAAAATATGATTTTGCAAGGGTGCCGAAGTAGGTTATTCAAGTAGTGAACATATTCGGGCACCTGATGCTCTGAGCCGGAAGTGGTCAGACTACGATCGTCGGCAGAAAAGATCATGCCAACAATATAGAGCAATCGAAGAACAGCAGTCGAGCCAACTAGTGCGAACCCCCCCGGTCACACCTTGACTCCCAAAATGGTAAGTGAAGTTGGTACACGAAGGTCGTCTTTAACACCCTAGCGGTGCTGACTTCAAAGTTTAAACGCCTTCGGTCCAAAAGATTGCGACAGAGAGATTCGATTAGTGAAGTTCCCTCAGATTTATCCGGTTCATCCGATCGTGAAGTCACTTGGGGACGGCTATCCGAACTCATCCCCTCAACAGGACGTTCGGTTTCGCACGGTCGCAGTCCTTCACCTTCAACTTCCGGTCTAGGTCTTCACGTAATACATCAACCAGACAGCCATTACATTGATATAATCTTCGTTCATGGCTTAGGTGGTCATAGTAGGAGGACGTGGTCCAAAAACCATGACGCTTCGTTATTTTGGCCCCAGCTATGGCTGCCATTCGAGCCTGGGTTCGAGAATTCTCGTCTGTTCACGTTCGGCTACGATGCGGATTGGCGTGGTGCAACAAAATCCGTTTCGAACGTCACCGACTTCGCTAAGGAATTGCTCTTTGAAATGCGATTCGGAACAGATGCTTCTGGAGGCGACCTCAATATTGGTGTGAACCCAATAATTTTTGTAGTCCACAGCATGGGCGGTTTAGTTGCCAAAAAGGCATGCTTGCTTGGTTTACAAGATGCGACCTACCAGGGATTGATTCAAGCGGTGTCGGCGATCATGTTCCTGTCAACACCTCATCGCGGTACTCATCTGGCCAGGATCCTCAACAGAGTTCTATCAGCGTCGTTCCAATCATCCAAGAATTACATCTCAGATCTTGACAAAGGCTCATCTGCTATCGAGGAACTAAACGAGCAATTTCGCCACCTAGCCCCAAAGTTATCAATTTGGTCCTTCTATGAAACATTGGCGACTTCGATTGGGCCACGCCAGATAATGGTGCTGGAGAAGGACTCTTCAGTCCTAGGCTATCCCGGAGAAGTCTCTAGGCCATTGCAAGCGGATCACCATGACGTCTGTAAATTCTCAAGTCCGACCGATCCAAATTACGTTGCCGTGAGAAACGCGATGAAAACTTTGATAACACAGCTCAAAGATAGAAAGCCAGATGTACCGGTCAAACCAGCCCTGGAAACGGTATCGGTAGAGGAGGAGTTCGATATCCAGGATCATTTCCGCGACTGTCCATCAACCGAAGCTGACTACGATGCGAGTCGCCGCCGCTGGATTCCAGGCACCTGTGAATGGCTTCTCCGGGAAGAAGAGTTCATATCATGGCTTGAACCATCTTCGCTTAAACCCACTGTGCTATGGTACACAGCTCCCCCAGCAAGTGGAAAGACTATTCTATCCGCATTCATTATCAGCCACTTGCGGTCCAAAGACTCGTCATGCCAGTTCTTCTTATTCAATTACTCCGACAACTCGAAGCGTATGGTAGTGAGTTGTATCAAGTCCCTGGCTTTTCAGCTTTCGACGAGCCTGCCTGAATTCAGGAGGCTTCTGGCCAGTTCGTCGAAGGAGAGCTTAGGCTTGGATTCGTCAGACCCGTTTCTGATTTGGAAGAACGTAATTGAAGGTATAATGTCGAAATTGAATTTCTCTAAGCCAATATACTGGGTAATAGACGCTTTGGATGAGTGCGACTCTCCGAAGGTGTTTCTCGAATGCCTTCGGTCGTTTTCGGAGAAGCTTCCCGTTCGGATCTTAGTTTTGAGCAGGAATACTGACTCTATCTCTACGAACTTTAATCGACTTGCTCGGAGTATGTCTGTGCTCAGAATAGAAAAATTGACAACAGAATACAATCAGGGAGACATTGAGCGCTTAGTCAGGATGGAGCTTGATCGCATGCGTGGAAGCACTCAATTCCGGGAGCAGCTTCTCCAGGACATCATGAAGCGTTCAGAGGGAAATTTTCTTTGGGTTCAACTCGTCCTCGAAGAAGTCATGGCATGCCATACAGAGGGAAAGATACGGCAAGTC
The DNA here is from genome assembly GCA_022578765.1 of Xylaria sp. FL0933. Taxonomy (NCBI): domain Eukaryota; kingdom Fungi; phylum Ascomycota; class Sordariomycetes; order Xylariales; family Xylariaceae; genus Xylaria; species Xylaria sp. FL0933. Next base: position 48,068 of record MU389753.1, read on the forward strand.
CTCGATGACATCCCAAGCGATATGACCCTGATGTTTCAACGCATGGAGAAGAACCTTCTCAACTCTATCCGACAGTCTGACAAGCCACTCATCAGAGCATTACTAGAATGGTCCACTTGCTCCCAGCGGCCCCTCGGCCTGAAGGAGATGTCGCAAGCGCTCGAACCGGAGTTTGCCGGTTTCCTCGATCTTAAACGGACGGTCGAGGAAACTTGTGGGCAATTTGTACACGTCAACGGATATGACACAGTCACCGTCCTACATCACACCACTCGTGAATACTTTACTCGCTCCTCAGAGAGCGAGTTTCGTATCAACCTTGAACAATGTCATGAGCGATTGTTCATAAGGACTCTGACAGTCTTTGAAGATGGCGATCTGCAATGGAGACTGCTAGAAGATCAATACGCCATCCGATCAAAAGAGCCATTCTTGTTTTATTCCGCAGTCAGCTGGCCCTTCCATCTCAGCCTAAGCTCCTCCTCCTCGTCACAATGCCTCGATGCACTCGTGAAAGTCTTTCTTGGCCCTGGAGTCTTAGCCTGGGTTCATTCACTCGCGTTACTGCGACGCCTAGAGGTGCTATTTAGCGCTTCTCAGGTTCTAACTCTATTTGTTAACAACATGAAAAGACAATACGGATCAGATAGTCCCACAGCAGACTGGCTTCGGGAGCTCGAGCTACTGCATGACTGGGCAACAGACCTAAGCAAGCTAGTTGGCAGGTTTTCCAGCAAAATCTTAACCAACCCTGGAGTATTGTATTATGTCATTCCGGCCGTATGCCCTCCAAGGTCCATCATGCACAGCCAATTTAACAGAACCTCCAGAATCAAAGTTTCCGGGGCCGCGAATGTCAGCTGGGGCGACCGTCTCTGTCAAATTGCCTTGCCAGGTGAAGCCCAGGGCCGGGGAGTTGCATGCGCTGCGAAATATCTTGCTGTCCTCGACTCGACTGGGTCGGTTCACATTTGGGATGCGTCAGACTTCTGCGAGGTGTCGGTGATCCATCATGGGGAGTCCGTGATAGCTTTCGCATTGAACGGTAATGGTGGGAAGCTGTGCACATACGGTTGGAAAACCACAAAGTTATGGTCAACCGTTTCCGGGGAAGTTCTCGCATCAACGCCAAGTCTTCCAGACATCAAGGCGAGAGACATCGTATTTACAGAGGACAACTCCAGACTCCTTTTAGGTGGTGATGATAACATCATTCGGCACTTGGAATGTGATAAGTTCTCCCAGGGTTGGCAGATTTTCGACAGCGAGCTCTTAAAGAAAACAGTTCAGATTGATGGCGCCCTGATTGGGTCTCCTGTTTGTCTGGCTTTCAACGAGGACCGGACCCTTGTCGGCGCGTCGTATAGGGGCGCTCCACTGCATGTCTGGAGACTTCGCGATGGCGTTTGTATCAATATCTGCAAGAGAGGGAATGACACGAGGATTGATCAACATCAGCTATCATCCAATTGGCTCGCAGTGAATCGTTTCACCTGGAATCGTGTTACTGGTCATATCCTCGGTATTTGCCGAGGTGGCTGGATTTTCAAGTGGCATCCCATAACTGACGAGAATGTTGAGGTACAATTTTTTGCCGACGAGATTTCGTCGAGCCCCAACGGGAAAATGTTCGCCACTAGTAGCACCGATGGCTCTATTCGCATATGGAGCTTCGCTCGTTTCAATGTGATCTATCATCTTTCATTTAAGGGCTTGGTGACGGACATAGCATTTAGCCCTGATAATCGGCGATTTTATGATCTTCGCCATGGCTCTATCAACGCGTGGGAACCTGACAGTTTGACTCACTTTCTAGAAACGGAGGAAAACATCGGCGACTGCGGCGATGACGGCCAATTGTCGACTTCAATATCTGAATCTGCCGAGGAATCAAGCGGAAAGTCCGGGGTCATTACTGCTTTTTCTATAGCACCCAACAGTAGCTGGTATTGTGTAGGATACAAAGATGGCAATGTTGAGGTTTATCGGAAGAACGCCGCAGAAGGCAGAAGCTTTACCCGATTCTACAACTACTTGCCCGTTGTGAAAATTAGATGGAGCCCAGACGGGCACGCAATTGCTGTCTCTGATCTCGCCGGTCAGATGCAAATTTGGAAAGTTGACGGGAGGTTAAAGGAAGACCCGTCGCTATCGCGACTGCCTAAGCCGGATTTCAAACTGGACCAAGACAATATCAAGGAATTTATATTCAGCCTAGACGGAAGCCAGATTCTTATTGTATCAACAACAGGGAATGCCTTCGTATGCTCCACTGAAGACGGCAAGCTTAGGGCGAAGTCTCATATCGCGAATACCGGCGAAAAGTGGCTATGCCACCCAACTCGTCCCGATATCGTTCTTCATTGCGGTCCCTTTGAGATCGAGGCCTATAAATGGGATACGTTGGATCGAGCTTGGTCAACGACCTATACTGAGATTCTGCCAAAGGGAGGGGATGAAACTACAAACTTTGCTCAACTGACCATCGCGGACAATACTACGGAAACGAAGGTTGTTAAAAGGACAGTATTAACGCACGACTTGACACATATCCTTATATTTTCCGTCAACACCGCACGTGCTAGGGGTTGTTCTAATCATCTAAGTATTGTGCCGGTAGTAACACTACATGAAAAGGATAAGATGGTGTTGCCACAGTCTCGCCCCGATGTCTGGACCACGCCACCAGACGTTATATCAAACATGTTAATGCCTCTCGGTATTCTCCCTGGTCGCAGACTAGTATTTATTGACCGAGATCTTTGGGTATGTTCATACCCCCTAGGAAAGCGATTTCATTCCGCAACCGGCGCTCTCTATAATCGGTTCTACTTTATCCCCCGCGATTGGGTCACAAAAGACAGCCTAGAGCAATGCGCACTGGCAGATGATGGGACCCTGTTCTGGCCTAAGGGTGATCGGGTGGTTTTGATCGAGTGTAGCCTAGACGAGACCAGGCTAAACTCGGTTTTTTGAAGCCGTGCGGTTTGAAATACAACTACCTAAATACTACTGACAGGCATTGAAACATTCATAGTCCAGATGCCAGAACTGTCACGCGAGGTGATAACCTCTAGTTCTGAGGATATCACGTACGAGCTGCATTTCACAGTCTCCCCGTTCGTTGATCCTCACTAACCTTCAACACATGTCGCAAGTTCTCAGGCTGGATCCTATCCCAAAGAGTCCCCAATCCCTGTTTGATGCCCTTCTCATTCTCCCTTCGCAGCCATTCCTCGGCAGACTTGATCCTCTGAGGATAGATCCTATCCAAGATCGCACTGTAACACTCAAAGTCAGCACAAGGTGCTCTGTCTAAAGGCGGTCGAGGCGGTCACTTCTGGTTGCCTAAAACCACTTACTAGTCGCGTTGGATGACCCCTTTATTTCCACCGCAGTTCCTCAACACCGTGAACCACGCCCTGAAGTTCCGTCGAAGGGTCATCGTAGCAGGATCATTCGGATCGGCATTATACCCAGCGGGATTATCGGCGCCCTTTCCCCAGTTGGCACTCAAGTGTTCCTCGAGGTCAACGTCGATCCAGCGCGCAGGCTTGCCCGTGACAGCCGTGAAAGCACGCACGTACTCCTTAAAGGTGATGTGATCAATCGACAGCTGCAGGTCCATGCCGTCGGCCTCGCCGTCGGAGTTGTCGAAGAGCCACTTAACATACACACCCACGTCGTCGAGGGCCGTGAAGGGGATCGCGCCGTCGGCTAGTGGAGCCCGCCACACGGCGACGCCGTTCTCGACGCTGGGCGGGAACGTCGTGTTCGCCCCGATCGTCATCTCGATGTACGCCCCCGTCGTGAACACGGCGCTGCGCATGCGCGAGCGCACGATGGGATCCTTGTTCTGCGCGAGAACCCACTCTCCCATGCGCCCCTTGCCGTCGATGTGGCCGCAGTGGAACTCGGGTCGGAAGCCGCTCTTCTTGTACGCGTAGTCGATGTTGCCGTGGACGTAGAACTTGACGCCTTCTTCGATCGCAAGCTCCCAGGCCTATAAAAGAGCAGTCAGATAGATGTCAATCTACATTCTCTGGATATTGTTCGCAGGTTTTGCTAGGATGCAGCCTGACTTATGTCAAGTATGAAATGTACGAACTGTAAACTGGTCAGCCTTAACTGGGTGGATTGACTACCCCTATTTCTCGCAATCGGAATACAAAGTGCATTTGTCCTCTTCTGCCACCACAAGTTGAATAGAGAAGTGAAAGGAAAAATAGCTTACCCCGGATAGTCCAGAAAATTTCTCCCTTCTCCCCACTGTTAAACCCATCGATGTTCACCCAAGCGCCCCAGGCGCCGCGGAAGGTAGCACGAAGAGACTCCTCAGAAGCGAACGTACCGATGACGCTCTCAACGGGACCGTAAGACTCCAACTCCTTGAAGCGGGCACTGTTCGTGTCACGGGTGAGGACACGGACGGAATACTCCCCTGATTTGAGGAGTTCACGGACGACGGGGACACCTTGGGCGCCGGTTCCACCGATGATAGCGATGAGACGAGGGGAAGACATTCTGAATCGATTCGGAAGTTTATCGAGTACTCTTTAGAGTGGTAGTTAAAACTTGATCTGTAAACTGAGTGTTGAATAACCGTGTAGTTTCTTAGCTCGACTCTCTAAATGCAGAGAGAGAAGGCTTCAATATATATAGCCTCAAAATTTTGATGAAGAAGACACATATGCTACGTCTAATGAAATCTATTCTTCTATTATAAATCATTCTAGCTCGGTCTATCTCTCAACTCTAATATCAGTAAACGAGAAATGAGGGGGTTGAGTGAGGACGTTGATGTGATCACTAATCGCCGTCCTATTCCCCAACTGCAGGACAGCGCCCAGCATAAGACTCTGACATCGCATTTTACCGAGAAACAAATCATAAATTCATCCGTTTAGTTAATTCGATGCCTTGCGCAAAGGTGCCAACGCGCGCATCGATGGCGTAGCCTTCAGCCTCGAGCTTCTTACACTCCGCGTACAGGGTAGCCAAGGGGGTCGTGAATGTCTCGATGAACTCATCGTCTTCGAGACTGGGTTTAGGGTTCTGATTCTCTGGTAATGTCGTGTCGATTTGAACAGAGCAAATTGCCGTGTTCGTGTTTGTCATCCCTGGGTCTTCGATTGCGTCAGTGCACGATCGAGTTGGAATATCCAGCGACGAATAGGTGAAACTTGAAATGATAGATAGGAGCATGTAACATCAAGCAATAGTCCTGATTGGAAATCACGGAGGAACTGATGATGCCGAGCCGCACGTAATGATCTGCTTCACGACCACACCGCCTGCTTCAACCCCTACGAGGCCAGGAAGGTCCTACCAGGCCCAGGTTCAGAAAGCCACATAAAGACTTCTCTCGCTTACTCACCATTGAACATTATCGGCGACGTCTCTGACACGGTGCCTACAAACCCAGTCTCCTCTTTGAGTTCACGTACGGCAGCTTCTTGTACGCTCTCGCCCTCGTCGACTAAGCCGGCAGGTAACTCAATGGTGACCTTGTTTAAGGGAGGTCTGAACTGCTTCTGCAGTAAGATCTCGGGCCCTGTAGGCTTCTCGAGGATGGCCAGGATGCCCACGCCGTCTACACCGCTGCCTTTGGCTCGCGTAGTTCTCTCGGCAGACTCCCAGGTTCGTGTCTGATTTTTGGAGTCATTGTAGGTTAATCTGGGGGAAATGTCAGTGACACTATGCTCGTATAGCGCATGTTGATAGAAACGAGGTATTTGATATATTGGGTAGTAGGCATGATGAGATGATGCGAGGTAAGCAACCTTACTTGACCAGCTTAATCCATTTCCCGTCGGTTGAAGCCTACAACGTAGTACATGCTGTTAGTCAGTCTATCAAAAAATGACGGAGTGCATCTGTGTTTCATATATGAGAACCGAGCGGCATGCGAGATTTGTGGTTTGTTTCGAACGGAAATTTTCACGGCCCAATCCTATCATGTCGGGTAGGTCGGTAAAAAGGGGGTCATGTGAGCCACTGAGGAGCTCGTGATCGGTGCTAACTTACAAGAGACTCGGAATTTATAACTTTGCCGTTTGTGAGCGACATTTTGCGCGCTCAAGATCATGAGTTAAGGGGTATGCGTATTGGGGAATGTTGATCGATATGGAACTTGAAATGTCTGCTTAGCACCAAAAGAAGGGTAGGCTGAGTACCTAGTAGCAGCCCAGTAAGTTGTTTGCTTCCAATTTCATGGCGGTGGTGGTGTGTCCGTGTGCGCGCGCTGTAATGAACCGTTGTTTGCTGTCATAGCTTCAGTAGTGGCACTCACTAAATCATGTCTCACAGGGGCAATAAGGGCGAATCATTCGACCGTACAGCACAGTATAGTACAGTGGAGATCAGTATCTCGCTGGTGACGCAGCCCCTAAGCGTTCGACACGTTTTCACCTGAGGCCTCACCGCATGTATAATTTACGATTGAACACACCCGTCAGAGTCGTGGATCGCATAATGTACCTGAATTAGCTCGATAGTCGGCTTTTGACTGGCCCTAGTCTATTTAATGAGACAGATAAGTCCCAGTTTCAGCAGCAATGCGACACGGCCTGCAGGCATAAAAGAGGTGAAAACATCCCTCCCTACGCAGACGTGGGCTCATAAGCGTCGCGACTCGGCTCCTGGTCAATGTCAGGTTCGCACCTCGCTTTCGCCCCAGTCCCATTGTGTTATAAAACCTCTATGGGTATACCGGTTATCTATGATACGCGGTGTCTATCACGAGGACTCGGTTGTTCGTCTCCTCATCTCTCATCTCATTCCCAAGATGCTGCGCAATGATTTCTTCGCTATGCTGATGTGATGCGTCTTATCGTAACAAGGCCAATGAACGGTTGTCTCCTACTCGAGTCAGGTACTAGGACCCCCAGCTCAATTTTCCAGCCTTTCTATTGCCTCTGCTAGGTGCTGCTCGGCCTCTTGGGGTTTGGTCGAAAGCAATGAATGGCTCGTCGCCCTGGGATGGAATATCTGCTACGCGAAATCCATCACTCTCTTTGAACATGGTCGAGTATAGGCCGGCAATTGATTTGGACAACATAAGAATAACATTAACCCGATCAGTGTCGCCACCGGATTCGATTTCCAGAATACCGGATTGCTGGTCAATCTTGCCGCGGATCTTGCCGTCGATGATTAGGAATCCCAAGATATCCTGGACCTCGGCCTCGGCAATCTTGAGTTTCTGGGCTATCCAGCTCAAGTGCATTTTTGTGTAGGGTGCAATGAGCTTAACGACAGATTTCGTCCTCATGTTGCGGGTCACTTCGTCAATGTTTTCCGCAATGAATGGGTCAGCCAAAATGTCCTGATTCTGCCTGAGAACAGTGACATATCGGTGCATATCATCTCTCTGGTATGAATCGACCAGCTCGGTCATCGCTGCGATACGTGGATCGTTACGATATGGCTTTGTCTCTTGTGAGTCGAAAGGGTTAATGTCGGACTTCATTAGCATAGTAGTAAGGAGCAAGTATTTCAGAACCTGAATCCGTTGGAGAGAACCGGCCTCGTCGTAGTTTCGAAACGACTCGAAAAAGTCGCTTTGAGCATCCTTCCAATTCTCCTCGCTCATATGCATCTTACCACCGCATTCGCGGATAATGCCCATGATTTTGGGATGTGGTACGGCCGACCGTACTCGAAGCGCCTTTTGGTAGAGCACCTTGAGTTGTTTGTTGTTGCGTGTTTCTGCATACATCTGGATCTCAAGAGCGTATATCTCTAGAGAATATGTGCCTTTACTCGGGTCGTCGGTGCCGTCGTCTCGTTGACAGGCTTTGTGTAGTTCGCGGAGCTTTTTGGTCACGGCAAGGTATTCTTTGCGGTCGAGGAGAAGCTTTGCCAGCTTGATATTGGTCTTAAGCCACAGTCGTTCGTTATTCGTGCTCTGAAAACACTCCAGAGTCAGAGTGTAGAACTGTTCCATACACCGTTGCGCTGCCTCGTTCTCTGACTCCTTCTCGATGAAATCAAGCATATTGTTGATGGACTTTTCCGAGTAGTTACGGGTTACGGCGGATTTGACATAGGTTAGAAGCTCTGTATAGTGTTCCACGGCCTGATTGCCATGATTAGCGACAAGATAGCCATCAAGAACGAGCGTTGTGAGGGCTCACCTGGTCATATTTTCCGAGTCGGAATTCGAGCTTGATCGCTTGTTTGAGACCCTTGAAACCCCATTCACCCTTTTCCGATTCCAGAGCTGGTATTCCCAGAAATTCATCAATGGCTTCATTGGGGTCGCTACCCTTCATTTGCTTGGCATTGTAGTATTTGTTCTCGATATCGACATCGCCGGAATCATCTTCGTCGTTATCTTCGTACTCGAAGTCGTATCTGGCAGGGGCTGTTAGAAGCACTCCGGTACTAGAAGATTACAGAGACATACTGCTCCTCGTCCGACTCTTGCATAAAGTCGTCGTCCGACATCTTGAATAAGATGAGCCTTTAGCTCCCTTGGTTCCCTCAGCTTGTAACTTGTCGTAATCCCGGGATGAGGGCGAGATTGGGAGACGACCGCCAAATATGAGGTGAACCGAGGAGAGGACGAGTCGGCGGAATTACTGACTATGGATTCCGAAGTAATATGTTGAAGGGGAAGCCTCGTGGAAATTTATTAACAGTGGTAGAATAATTGGGTGTGAAGTTGCATGCACTTGGTTGTTACTGAATGGCGGCATGCGTTTGCTCCTAGCTACCTAGGGTAAAGGCGTAAGGGAGTAAGTCACCTAAAGACCGAAACGGCTAGTGCGGGGCAAGCAGTTCGGGCAAGTACCCGACGCGGGTCCAAGTACCTACCTGTGGGGTTATGTGACTCCACTATTAAACCAGGATCCAGCAGTAAGTGGGTACCTCCGGTAAGCGAGGCTGGGCAGATTTTAGGTGGCAAGGAGTCTTCTCATCAACTGCACTTTATCTTCAAACGACTCTGCTTTTACTTCTCCTCCAACATACCATCCACAAGACGCCCATACTCCTAATCCGAGCATCTTTGACATATTCGGCATCTTCCAGGCTTTAATTCTGCATTCAAACACGTTCGGTATCATCGGCTCGATAAAACGATCACGACGCAACGCGTCGCGACAATCTTCGCCCCTAACTACCCGCCGAGAATAAATAATCGATCAAGATGGGTGGGGATTTGCAGCTCAAAAAGTCGTACCACCCGGCTCTTCTGAAGAATCAGGCCAAGGTCTACGAGGCGGAGAAGGCTGCGCTTGCCGAACGGAAGAAGACCGAGGCGCGCATCCAAGAAATCAAGGAGGAGCGAGCTCAGAAGGAGATCCAAGAGAAACTCGAGGCCGCCGGCGGCCGAAAACGTATCGACCGAGTTGATTGGATGTACCAAGGCCCTAGCGATGGGCAAGGAGGTACAACTGAGGAGCTAGAGGGCTTCCTTTTGGGAAAGCGGAGGATCGATGCGATTCTTACGCGCGGTCCGGAAAACGATAACCTCAAAAAACAGTCGGGTTATGATACCCTTGCTGCACCCCAGAGCTCAGCTGTCAACGCGCGAGATGTCGCAGCCAAGATACGAGAAGATCCTCTATTAGCTATAAAGCGTCGAGAACAAGAGGCATACGAAGCTATGATGAATGATCCCATCAAGAGGAGGCAATTACTGGCATCTATGGGCCAGACTGATGACAAGCAGTCATCGCGTGGAAGAGACGAGAAGCATTCCCGGCGCCACAGACACCGACACAGATCGCATTCCAGAGAAAATCGTCACAGAAGACATCGCCAGTCAGATTCAAGAGAACGCGATGAGTCGAGAGACAGAAGGCGTCGATACCATAGGCGCGACCCCGATGACAGGTCAGATTCGCGAGAGAGACAAGAGTCACGAAGAGGACATCATGAACGAAGGCGGTCTACGTCGCGAGACGGATACAGAGATGGGCACAGAGAAGAGAAGAGCGATTACGACAGATCGTACAAGGCTCGATCAAGAAGCCCACGTCGTAGCGACCGCAAAGAGGAAGACTACAGGCGACGCCGTGACTATTCCTCTGATACGCCTAGAGATCGTCGAAGGAGTTACCCTGACGATGACGATCGACGCGATAGTCGCGACAGTCGCGATTATCGCAGATCGTCTGGTTATAGAGGTGGCCCAGGCAATAATCGCAATGGGGGTACAAATGGAGCAGGGGCTGCATCAGATACAGCCGCGGCTGAGGAACGTGCTCGGAAACTGGCAGCAATGCAAGATGCAGCGTCAGATCTAGATAAAGATCGGGAGAAGCGGCTGGCGATTCTAGAAGAGCAGGAAAGACAAGCTAGGGAGGCAGATGATAAGGCAAGAGCTCGTGCTGGAAAATTTGGAGATCAAGAGTTTGTCAACGGATTGCGAAGGAAACTAATCAGTTAGGGGCTTGAATATAGGCTAGCATGAATATATTACGAGGCGGATGGATCCGATACCATCCCATGTTTACATGTCATTATTGCGAACTCGCCCTGCTTGCCCTGCGTGTCGGAAACTGTGCGTTGTCACGACCTGTGCAAATGCGGCTACTAGGAGTGGACCAGGGGTCCGAAGAACAGACGATGCGTTTGTTTCATAAGGTGCATTGCTAAAGTACGGTATGCACCCTGAATCATGGACTTTGAGGAATTGAGGAAGAGTGTGTTTACATTACATAAGTACCGCAGCATATAAGGGGCACTGAGACAAGGCTTAGTTGGTCCGGCGTACATACGCCACTTGCATTTAGAGTCAATTTAGTCAATTAGAAGGTTTTACAATCACACTGTCGGACCGAGATGGCACATAATCCCCCGAACAACCTAATGCCGGCGAAGACTCACGAGAGATCTCACGGGAGCAGTAAAGCAAATGCTAAAGGACGAAAAGTGTGAGGACGCCATTGATTCAAGGGCCAGAACTGAGATACGAGTTCCGGTAACCTACAGCTATCTCGGCATACTCTGTGCTTTCAAGTCATACCTAATTTCGCAACTCTTTTGACTAGCACAGATGAAGTATTGCTCAGTTGTTTACTGGATCCAACATAGGAGTCATTCATCTCTATAGAAATATAGTCAGGTACTCAGGCTGGTGACACAGAGTAATATGCAGCCTGTCGATCATACAGCGCCACTTTCGAGATGATATCTGGGCTAGGGTACCTGAGAAGACTGTTACAATACTACATGTCGTCGACTTTGCGCGTGAGGCGTTGGCTCACTAATTACGGATTGACCAAAGACTAAAAATGTTACGATGTTGATACGAACCGTAAGAAAGCTATACGATACTGCAGCGAGAATACGTTGACTACCAATGTAACCGTGACCTTTTATAGGGCTATTACAAGTAACACTGATACCTGTTTTGAGTTGATTAAAGTTAGGAGGTATCATAATCACAACGTGATTCAGGGGTAACTCACAGACAGTATTTTTCAAAATGCCAAAGGTACGCTGCAGTGTACTTACTAGGCTCCCAGGTTGAAGTGGGATCCGGGGAAACCTGGATGTACCCGAGCCGGACGTGTTCCTTCGTCCGCGCGCACTGACCCGTGTAGCATCCCGTGTCTAGATTTCAATCTATATACACAAAGGAATCAAAATAGTTAAATGGTTTATGAACAGGTTGGCCCACTTACAGCGAGAGCTGCGCAACTGCCAATACGAAATACTTTAAATCGGTACGAAGTCTTCACCAACATGCAGGGAGTACGACGTACAGGACCCACCGATCTTATCCGACTCTAGCCTGTATAGGGTCCCCCACCTGCCCGAATCGTGCTAGACTGGGCTTAGCGAGCTACCAATCTAGTATAGCGTGTTAGTACCGACACGGGCGTAGATTAGGTAGTTTTAAAGTTCGCATCTACATCCCAGCAGCGTTCATAGACCTTGGAACTAATCCACTATTGGTGCAGTCTTCATTTCCAACTTTCTCCCATCAACCCATCAACTTTCCCCTTCACCAATTACCAATCGTGCCGACAAACAGAGTATATACATCAGCGGCCGACGATCCAAGCTCTGTGTGCGTCGAGAGCATATCACTGCCGAACCACTGGAACCGCAAAATAAGCCATAGTCGCGCTCCTCCCTCGTTCATTCACGCGATTCAGTCCGGATCTAACCGACATCCCCCCTTTTTACAAGGCTTTCGAAGATATAACACCGAGTACATTCATCGCCTCATAAGATGCCGCTCTGTGGATTAGGAGGATCTAAGACAGTACAGCGCAAGCTGGTGCTTCTGTAGGTTTGCAACGTCCTCTGCGCGACAGAGGATCCCGGGCTGACTAAACGTCATGACTAGTGGAGATGGTGCATGCGGAAAGACATCTCTGTTGAACGTCTTCACAAGAGGATATTTCCCGACAGTCTACGAGCCTACGGTCTTTGAAAATTACGTTCACGGTTAGTTTGCCGCCTTTGCTCTTCGATTTCCGTCCTGATCCGGGGACTCTTTCGCACCGACAATGGACGCCAGACTGCACAATTACGCGCATAATGTTAAGAATGTAGACAACTAATCAGACAACAGATATCTTTGTTGATAACGTGCATATCGAGCTCTCACTTTGGGATACAGCAGGTCAAGAAGAATTCGATCGATTACGAAGTCTTTCCTATGACAACACCGACGTCGTCGTGCTCTGCTTCAGTGTCGACAGCAAAGATTCACTAGAAAACGTCGAGAGTAAATGGATCGGCGAGATTCAGGAGAACTGCCCCGGTGTAAAACTGGTCCTCGTGGCCCTCAAGTGCGACCTACGCGAAAACACCGACGAGGAGGAAGAGGGTGGTGCCAGCGCTGCTGGTGCCGATGGCGCACAGCGTGAAAAGAAGCCTATGATTGAGTATAACCAGGGTCTTGACGTCGCACGACGGATCAAGGCCATGCGATATCTCGAATGCTCAGCCATGCGGAATCGGGGTGTCAACGAAGCATTCACAGAAGCTGCTCGCGTCGCGTTAAGCGTCAAGCCTAGCGGCGAACAAGAATCTAAATGTGTTGTGATGTAACAACATCAACATCACCATCACCAAACTTCCTTCACAGTACTAGCGACACAAGCCATAATTGCCAGTCATGCAGCGTGGCTTTCTTTCAACCATGTTTTATCACGCCACCCACCCCCCGCCACTAGTAGACCAAGGCGCAAGCTTTCGATGTCGAAAATGGACCGCGTCTTTTGTTTTTTTCAGCTTCAGCCACCTACGCATTTTAAAACGCCCCTTCTTCGTGTACATATTGTGTCTGCTTGTCCGGTGTTGCGCACATACACCTGTACTTGCGTCAATGTTGTTTTGTTACCCCCTTTTTTACTATCTTAATCAGAAATCAGACTGGGATCGGGCCCCTGGGATTGGTAACCGGAAGACAAAGGAATCTTCCTCCATTGCGCATACTATAGCTAGATTTTTCCCCCCAAGTTCGACGAGGTAAAAGACTTTCCAGCTTCGACTGGCGGAGGGATGATGATTTACCCCTCATCCCCTCGATCACTTTTCCTATGTTGTATACCGCGCTCTACTGTCCGCGCCTGTCATTTTAGCAAGCAAGAGAGCAAGCAAGCAAGCAAAGTGTGGGGGAGCGAAAGAAATGTACTAAATGTCAATTCCATGTTATGTGTAATAACGTCACCACCTACTCTTACCTTTATGTGGTCCCATGGCTTTTCAGCTGTAAAAATGGCCACTGCCGTTTAGCGTTTGCGATACTTGACCATTGAAGAAACCGGTGCTGCTATGCTCTAATAAGATGTGTTGGTTGGTAATACCTGCACTCATCCCCCTTTCCCCCACTCTTTCTTTGCTCTTCCTGCACGAGTAAAAACAAACGAGGTGGGACAGATTAGTAAGTGTACAAGATCAAATGCCCCATGTTTCGCTCTGAAGCTCAGGAGGGCTGGTCGAAGATCTTTTGATGTTACCCCAAATTACGCGCCAGCCTCGCTCTCGCAAGATTTACTATAAATGGAACCGCATTCTATCAAATAGGAGATTTTGCTTGTGAGTTCGTACGGTAATAGGTGCCTTCCAGTCTACGCCACTGCTGATTTGCGGCAATTTTATCTTTTATAATTGCCGTCTTGTTCACGTTTAGTAAGTTGACTAGCGCTTCATAAGTGTCAATTCGTGCCTTCTAAACTCATCGTGCTCTGTCTACGCACTACGGGTACTTCATTAAGAGGAAACGGAACGATTGGGCCTCATTATTATCAAGTTCATTATTACATATAAAATTTCTCTATCATAATTCATAGGGAGATCGAGGGGGTATAAATGTGTATATATGAAGAGTATATCAGTGGATAAATTAGGTCTCCTCCCTCGCCAATAAGTCTAAGTGCAATGGGTTCATATCATAGCCAACTGGCGATTATATGCAACGAATGTAGATGTGGGCAGGAACCTTCCTATAGGATGACACGCTGCTCTCTCATCTTGTTCGGTGAGCAGACAGTGTCTGTGCATATCCGAGGTGATAAGAGGGGTGGAGGGAAGACGACGTCGAGGGCTGATCTAAGTGCGTGTGATGCGTCTTGAGTAAATGTGTGAAGAAAGGGAGGAAGAAAAGGGTCCAAGAAAGGTATGTAGTGCGCCGTCCAGCCCCTGAGCGAAGGAACAAGGCAAAATAATTAAGGTGATATAGAGCAGAAGTAAAAAATCGAGGCACCATCTCAAAGAAAAGAGAAGAAAATGCTTTTACAACCCGCTATCAATCTGATCAGGTACCACCGTCTTCGTGAAGGCGTCCCAGTCCCGACACGTCTGGGCCGCGGCGGAGGGGATCCTGTACTTGCGGATGTCGTCGGGGCGGAACACCATCTGCGCGAAGAAGCCCGCCGACGCGTGCCACGCGATGTGGCAGTGGAAGGGCCAGATACCGGCGTTCCTGGCGTCGATCTGCAGCACCGTGTGCCCGAAGGGCTGCACCATCTGCACGTCGCGGCGCATCGGGTTCGAGGGCGATATTACGGTGCTGCCGTCGTAGTTGCCGGGGCCCGCGGAGAGGACGTACATGTTTACGCCGTGGGCGTGCATTGGATGGGGTCTGTGAGGGGATTTGTTAGAGGGCGGCTGGAAAAGGGGGATGACGGTGATGGTGAGAGTCATGATGATGATGATGCTGGTTGGTGGTGGTGGAAGGGAGAAGCTTACGCTGGTGTAGGGTTGTTGACGATGAATCTGATCGACGAGTTCGTGCCGAAGTTGAGGACGTTCATATCGGGATCGAACTGAAAGTCGTTGTTCTTGACTTGAAGAAGCGTAGGGTCGTTGTAGTCTACTCTGGCACTCACGCCCTGGATATCTAGTTACTACGCTGTTCATTTGGAATCTAGAGAAGCCACGGGAATACTTACACCGAATGTCCACAAGAAGTTTCCTGTAGCATTCTTATACGTGCCGATATCCATGTTCTGCGTCCACGATGCCTCGGGCAGTGCCATGGGATAGTAAGGCTTGGTGATAGCCAAGTCGTCATTGGCGCATGTCCCGGGGTCGGGCACGTCCCATGGCGCACTCGTAGGGGCCGCCGTCGTATCGGCTTTGTCGTAGTAAATGGCTGCCATGGCGTAGGGTTGATTGGCCGTCGAGCACGAGGTCAGATTCGCCCGTAACCAGTAAGCCGACTGTTTATTGCCGGTGGCTTTGACGACGACATCGACGCGCTGCCCGATGCCGACGGTGACGACTTTTGTGTCGTACGGCTGGATCTCGACGAAATCGTTGGCCATGACGGTCATGATGTGGTCGTCGATAGAGATGCGCTCAACACCCTCGGAGCCCGTGTTGATAAACCGCAGACGATGCGTCTTGCCGTGTTGGAACTTGAATTTAGACAGGCCGGCATTGTTGGTACATTTCGTCGTGTCCCCGGCGGCCACCTTTGAGCAGTCAAAGTTCATCCGTCCGTTGATCAAGTTGTTGTCGGAGTATATACGGCCCCCAAAACCTGGCGCCATCACCTTCTCGACAGTCGTGTAGTAGTCTTCATGCCACCAATCTACATCATTGTTAGCCGTAAATCTGCGAGCCAGTTGAATAGTATACCTTGACGTACCATTGACCATTATTGGCCCAAGATCGATATCGTACTGAACATTTTTCGGCCCATAGACGACGATGGGACCAAAGAGACCGCCAGAGTATTGAGCCGAGTAATGAGAGTGATACCAAGAAGTGCCATATAGCTCAGCGCGCATCTTATACTTGATGCTCTTACCGGGGGCTACGGGACACTGTGACACACCCGGCGTCCCATCTTCCCACGGAGTCCCCGACTGAAGAAAGCCATGCCAGTGTATAGCCGTGCCCTCTGGAGGTCCACTCAGGATGTTGTTGTGAACAGTGACCTCGATGTAGTCGCCCCAGTTAGCTTCTATCAACGGACCTGGGAATTGCCCGTTAACGAGGATTACGCTCTTCTCGTATCCGTCAGGTGCTATGACCCCACGACTGATATTGAAGTCGTATTTTCGAGTGATATAAGTGTGCGGTGCCTGTGTGTAGGGATTGCTGCCGCCAGAGGTCCTATCGCCCCATGGGATTGTGACATAGCTCTTCGAACTGTTACCGGTTATCCACCTCGGCAGCGCAGGTGCCTGAAATGTACCCCATGATGACTCTCTATCCAAGAATATCTATTAGAAACAGACACTCCGTAAGCGACGTATGAGAGAAGGACTTACCCGTCCTGCGCTGAAGGGGTTAGAGCAGCAGCAAGACAAGTTAGATTGGTCAAGAATCCCATACTGAATAAGTGAATGAAGGGACTGATACGATACGACCACGAGTATTAAGCTATTAACAAAAGAGAGGGCAAGAGAGTGAGGGAAGAGTAGCGACAAGTGTACACATCTAAAGAAAAGATTTAGCGAGTGAAATAAGAAATTTGCATTATAGCAAGTAGCCTTGAACGAGTGACAGATAGACACACAGTGGTCTTATAACAAGATATCTATCGGCACTCGTGGGGAAAAGAAGAGCACAGTGGGATGAGGTGGAAAATGTCTAGCTAGCCAGTTAGCTAGCTGTGAAGGGCTTGTGTCTGCTTATACTATACCAAGACATTTCTCTTAGCTTGAGACCTAAGGGCACTATTTAGATATCTGACGATCTAAACCTTGCCATGATGTGTTCAGTGGCGGAGAGGGAAGCCACCACTTCTTTTTGTTTTTTTTTCCTTTCGTTGCCCATAACTGGCGTATGCATCCCAAGCGCTAGCGAGCGAAAAGCTGCCGCGGCACACCCCTTCGGTCATTCCATTCACCAAAAAGGCGATATTCGCCAAGGTCCGTTACTATTGGTATACGTAGAAGCCTGCTTCTCCGGGTTCGTCCATTGAGCACGCACACCCCCCCATATCATCGAGCTGAGATATTGGGCGGGCACATGGTAGGCATGGATATTGAGCTAGACATTGAACGGACTAGGCAGGATTCTCGATTTCCCATGTTCGATCGGGTAAGGGATTTTCTATCTAACGTAGATAGGCTTGCGGTGACATATCCTGCTTTACTCACTTGCATGTAGATCCACAGGTGACAGCTCGTGGCCGTCAAAATATATTAACCCACCTGTATCGGACGTGGAAATGCTAATATCTGCGGATAAGCACAGGTTTTTATGGAACATTCTGACGGCGTGAGCTGTTTTGAACCTTGCAGAATAACTGCGGTATTCGGAACTGAAGAGAGGGAGGGAAAAACATTCAGCTTAATTGGCGTACTAGGATATCCGGTCTTAACAATTCGTTTTAATATTTACTTACAGTCATCGTAAACCAGGCATACATATCTGAATAACTCGTGACAACTTTTATTCCAAGCTTCGCTACGTGGGGGACTCGGTCAATGTATTCTTCACTTCCGCGGGCTTATAGGTATGTAGGTGAGCCTATGACAATGATGTATCACGGGGTACTAGTTGGGGGCGTTCTCTCAGCCGCCACCAACAGCCACCAGACGCCCTCGACCTAACGAGGGGGTAAACAGATGACCAGAAACTATAGGTGATGCATGAGGCCCATCGAGAAAACGACAACAACCCTAGATAAGCACCTTGTTTCCGATTAGCCCCATCTGGTCCGGTAATTATGTGACATTGGCCTTATGTTGTCCGCTTCCGAAAAGAGGAGAGACTGGGTCCCTAGTCGGTTGAGACAGTTCATGCAGGAACATCCCTTTCTGGGACTTGTATGTCCAGCATTTTTTCAGCGATGTTTAGCATGGTTGACACGGACGAAGTGACATAGCTGAACAAGGGCGCCTAGTTAGGTTCCAAACGCTCGGTATATGACAGTGTGAGGCTACGGCTTCTTTGGAGTGGGTACCAAGAACCCATATCCCTGAGAGCCTCCTCAGCTGGACGACAGCGTGGCTTTGAATCAATTTATGCAGGCAATACTCTCTCGTAAGCAACACGTCAATGCCAAGAGAAAATTGCCGGACGAGATTACGAGAGATGCCGTGAATAGCAGAGCGACAAGTGAAAGGTGTGTGTGTGTAGAGTACAGCAGTTAGGTGAGGTAAATCGTGGACAAAGGCAATGGGTCGGCCAGGGATCTACGTTAGGGATTGTTTGTATATTTGCTTTTTCGTCAGCCACTTTCTGGAGGATAATCCCACTGTGCCCCGAGTTTGTGGCGTAGTCCAAGGTCTGGGCCGGAGATTGCATCAGGGTGCATCAGGTGAGGTGGATAGGCTGAGAAAGGATAGTTAAGACGGCAGTCGATGTGCAAAAAGCAGCAATAGCACGCTAGCAAAGAATAGCTTCGGTAATGTTTGTTGATGGTCTCTTTTCTATACTCAGCCTGACGCGAAATCCAAGTACAAGCTGTAGGCTACAGTCTATTGCATGCCTTTGCCTTCCGAAGCGGTGGCTTTACATGCGCTTCCAGTGTGAACAGTGAGGAATATATGGTTGGCTTGCCCAGGTTGTACAGACTTTTGAGGTTCGCAGATTTGTTGGCCTCTTTTTCTATAAAGGGCTAGCTGATCGATTTGTTATAGATCCTCGCCCGTACAAATTACGCGGCTTCCAGAAAACTGTGATAACATTTTCTTTTGTCCGCTTGAAAATCCCTATATCCACCATGAGGAATTGTATGGTCAGAGTGCATGACTGTAGGTAAACCCGATGTGAATTCGAGAAAGAATCTCATAAGCAATAGCTGCAGAACAGCATGATCATGACGTGACGATGGACGTGGTAAGGTAGCACAACATCAGCTTGCTTTGTTATGTACAGTGCGACGAATGTAGAGAATAACATTTCAATCCGGTTGGGGTAAACGGCTTCATATTGATCCGAAACCGGTATGGAGGGAAGAGAAAGTTCGCTGTATTTGTTATACAATTAATACAAGGGACTGATGAGCCGCCGATATCCATGGTCGGCCATCTGATTTTGGATATGAACATTGTCCAGTCAAGGACGAAGCTAGTTTGTAAACAGCGGCGGTTATTGACGGACCTATTTCTCGCGGGGTCGATATGCTTGGTGGGCAGCCATTATGAATGGGCGTCGTTGCGCTCTCGCAAAGGCTTCAGCTGCGATGGGCGATGCATCGGTTCTTATTACACTACCTATTCCCATGAAGAATCTTTTGATTGTCGAAAGATTAGCTTAATGATGTCTTGCGCGTTGACTTCGTATTGTTCTCGGCACTCACCCGAACGTCGCTCCAGAGCCCGCCATATATTGTCCGAGTGTTCGCATGATACCGTTGGTGCCGGCGCCATATCGAAAGATGTTGACGGTTCCTATATAGAACGTGCTATGTTAGTGACGGTGGGAGATGGAGGAGGGAGCTAAACGAACCAAAAATGAAGCCGATAATTACACCAACGGCTACACTGACGTGTCAGCGGCTTTCACAGCCTACTTGAGTTTGAGTGATTCCCAAACTTACTGCCTCCCATCATAGCACCCATTTTTACTAGATGTCCATTGTCAGTCAGTCAAGTTGCGATTGTCGCGGGGCTGTGGCAAGAGCCTAGAACATGGTAGAAAACGTGATATAACGTACACTTGTCGGTAGTGGAAGGGCCTTGCGGCCCACGGTTCGCTGGCATCGGGGGCATTTTGAATGTCGATTTTTCTGCTCGTAGCAGGCGAAGAAAGAATGGGGTAGAGAAGCCTCGATGAGTGGTGGCTCGGTGGCTCGATATCTCGATATTGAAGTCTGCAAAAGGCTGGGACTTTTTATCTACCTAATCGTGTGGATAGATAGTGGTGGCACGGGTCGCACCAGGGTCTTGTCTTTCAACTGCGTGAGTGGTTCGAGGTCCTGGGTAGGGTGATGTGATGTGATGCGGTTTTGATTGGAGCCTCCCCAGATCTTGGCGCGGCTCTCTCTTAGGTATGCCTCGGTTTAAGCGGCGATTGACCTATCTACAGTGATACGCTATGGCGGCGAAACAGAACCCTCAATCAGCTGTGGCTCGGGTTCCCCTTAGCGACTGTCTATGGCTGAAGTGGCTGTGCAACCCCGCAAAATAGATACCTAGGTAAGGCCCGTTGAGTTTGGGCAACGGGTCACGTGCCTCTTCAGTAACATACACTCTCTTCTCTACAACGATATGACTATCAATTATGACAAGGATAAGTGACAATTCGGAGTTTTGAGGTGATTGTCCTCAAAGTTAGAATGATCTAAGTTGATTTCAATTCGGCAGGACACTCAGGGCTTGATTAAAGCAAAAAGAAGGTCGGACGGGGATATTCATATATCCGTCAATTTGCTGCCCCGGTTAAATGCATATACAATTCATAAGCATGGAAAAAGAGCACGGACACCAGCAGAAATCCCCCAATAGGATGAGGCTCTACAGGTCCAGGGGATGGGCTTCGCAGTTTCCACGCTAATCCAGTCCTAGTAAGGGCGCTTAGCAACGTCGTCGGATTGATTTCTGAACAACCTCCTCTCTAAATGAAGCCTACCAGCACTTGCCACAGCCCGAGCCTGTTAGCATATCGCGACGCGACGGGACATCACGACCTGTACATCTATTTTTTCGGCACGATATAGCCTTCTGCACGAATTGACTGGTATGATATTTCCCCCGCCCGTGTCTTGACGACCGCAGCCGCGTCTTAGATGCTCCCTTTCCGGCGCAGCCACTACCCATCCATCTTTTTTCACGACGGCTCTCGCTGCTCTGGTTCGGTAGTGGTGATGGTGTGGCTGTTCCTGCATCTCTATCCAACATCTCGCCACCAACGTCTGTCCGCGGACTTCCCCTCGCTAACATGTCGACTTACATCAAGGTGTGACTGCGCGATCAATCTCGAGGGTGACGTCTGATCGCCTCTGCTGGCGTCACTGCACGTCTTGCATGCTATACTCATCGACCTTGCCATCGTCGCTAAACCGGTACAGCGGAGAGGCATACCTGCGACCCTTTGCGCGAACCGCCTCGACTGCCTGATCTTCGGTCTCTTGCTGCTGCCAGTCCTGCTGCTGCTCCTGCTCCTGCACAATAAGCTACAAGCTTCTGCAGCTGCTCGCCCATCGATATCGCCCACTGCTTCCCGCTTTCGCGTCATTCGTCGTGCCGGCTACGGTGCCCGCTTCCCCTCATGACGGCCGTCGCAAGCCCGCCCTCCTTCACCCAGCACAACAGGCCGGCCTGGGGCATGAACGGGATGAACGGTATGAACGGCATGAACGGTGGCCACGCTGGTCAGATGATGAACCCGGACGAGCTGAACCGCGTGCTCATGCCTCGGAAGAGCCTGCAGCGAAATAATTCGTCCTCATCAATATCATCCACATCGTCCGCCTCTTCCACGTCCACCGTTGCCACCTCGACCTCGCAACCCAACGGCTCTGTTCCTGCAGTCCCTGCTGGAGAGGTCGGCGCATGGCCGAATGCTGCTACCGCCGCGCAACGCAAACGACCCCAGCCCAAGACTGCCTGGTCGAATCCAAAACCCGACTCCCAGTCTGATTTCGTGCGCATGACGGCTGGCCGACCCCCGAATGGGCTTAATGGGTCCGGACCCTTGCACGCAGCCCCGTCCATCGTACCCTCACAAGGTCAGTTGCCTGCCCAGCAGGCCATGTCCCGACCCATGGTCGAATCTCTACCTGTCGGCGGTAATCCGCCCGTTCTCTACCTTTTGTCGCTTAATGGGACTTTTGAACGCAAGACTATATCCGTACCATTTGCCCCTGATACTCTACGCATCGGCCGTCAAACTAACGCGAAGACTGTGCCCACACCGGTCAATGGATTTTTCGACAGTAAAGTGCTCTCGCGACAGCATGCCGAGATATGGGCGGATCGCCAGGGGAAGATATGGATTCGTGACGTCAAGTCATCTAACGGCACCTTTGTCAATGGCACACGACTGTCTCAGGAGAATAGGGAATCCGACCCACACGAGCTACAAACAGGCGATCACTTGGAACTTGGTATCGATATTGTGAGTGAGGATCAAAAGACGGTTGTTCATCACAAAGTTGCCGCCAAGGTCGAACATGCTGGATATTTTAACGCGTCAAATAACTTATTGGATGTCAATTTTGGAGATCTCGACCCTGCTAATGGCCCGATGATGATGATGGGACCCCAAAACGCGGTACCCTTGCGTCAGCGAACCGGGAGTCAGTCATCCATGACTAATGGTCGAATGGTTCAAGGAGGCATGATGGGCCCTCAGGCAAACGCAATGCCACATCAGCGCGGATTTTTCTTGTCATCTATAAGTACAGAACAAATCGTTAAGAAGCTACAGGTATGTTGTTGTTTTCATGAAATGCCGCCGAAGCTCTGTTAACGCAATATGCAGAATGAGATGCGAAACGCGCGTCTTCAGTCTCAAGATCTTGGAAGGACTGATCAGTTTGTCCATGCTCTACTCAGTAAAGAAGACGTCAAGGACATGGAACGGCCAGACGCTCCCGAACCTGCAAAGCCTATGGTTAATGGCGGTGGCGTGTCGTTTAGGTCGGACAACAAGACTAGGTTTTCTGATCCACCTGCTCCTCCACCACAACAGCCTTTGCCGGAAAAACCCGATATCCCCTCCTTAAAACGAGGAATCACCGAGCGCGCTAATAAACCTCATCCTCAAAATATCTCTCCTATTCGCCATGAAGGTAACGGCAGCCAAATACTACAGCTCACCGAAGCCTTGAGCAATGCGAAGAAGGAGATAGAGTCCCAAACCTCCCGTATGCAGGCTTTAGAGGAAATGCTTCACAAGGAACGACAAGCTCGAGAGCTTGCTGAGGATTTGGCTAGACGGCTTGAAAAGCATCTCGAAGAAACGGCCACCAACGGTGCTGTCACACAGCCTAAGGGGCCAGAAGCAGAAGAAACACCACTGGATGCTGCTTTTGAGCCGCCCAACGATGAAAACAGTTCGAATGATACTGTTGACACCCCTATGCCCGACGCCGACAAAGCTGTACCCCCCAATGCCGAGGTTATCGAGGCATCCGCCACCCAGTTACACGCGCAGATAGAATCGTTGGTGCTGGAAATCAAGGATTTACGACAAGAGCTTGATGTCTTCAGACGACGAGCAGAGACGGCAGAATCTGAGAGAGACACTCAGCGCAAGACACTGGCAGAGATGGCGCTGCAGATTCGACAAGATGCCGAAGCAAGAGAACGTGCTGAAAAGGAAAAAATGGATAAGCTATCTCAAATTGAGAATGGCGCTGGTGATAGTGAAGTCATACTTGGCTCTAAAGCAGTGGACACGTCTTCGCCAACTACAAGGCACAGTCGACGACCATCTGTTGATTCTACTGATCGACCTGTCTTGTCACAATCCGCCACAATAACGCCAAGCACTGCACTAACACCTACTGGGACATTCTCGACCAATCAAATTCTGGCAAACAGCATTCCGTACACCTCTATGATAGGTGTTGTACTAATCGGCGTGGGTTTAATGGCTTATATAAACGGATGGCAACCCCAACCTCAGTTTGAGAGATGATCTCTAACTTTTCTCTCTTCTCCCATCATGGGAGGTTGTCGCTGTTGGGTTCCCCATCATACTACCACTACTACTGTCCGCTTTTATTGCATCAACACATACCACCTAAGCGACTCTTTTTTCTTCCCCTTTGTATCTATTCTATAGGACCCAATACCTCGGGTCGGTGACACGACTGTAAGGGCTTACCGACTATTGTAACATGACGAGTCAAAGGATATGCCGAATGGGTTCGAATAAGATAATTTTGAACGTTGGTTTTTCTTGTATGATGGAGCTAGGATCCCAGGCCCAAATATTCTTCCTAGGCGCAGCATCGCACACGGTCTCTCCTTCTCATTTTCATGACATCATTCAAGAGCGTGTACTTTTTTATCTAGTGTTATCGTTTTATCATGAGAAGATGGAAATGAAACCCGGAAAACCAGTCAGGTTTGATCATTCAGGTATCGTTTTTGTTCTCTGATGCTCCTTTGTGAATGTGTTCCGGTGACAGCATTGGTCGAGGTAATTGGCACTGGTCTTTTTTTTGTCATTGTGTAACGGTAACTACGGCCTGTGTCATCCAATTAGGATGCAAATGAAGAGTCATCAGCCTTGCCACCTCGTAGTAGCGTACCTGTAGGTGATGCGACTTGATGGTCGTCATTTTTTGTGTCAGTTGAAAACTCCCTGACTTACGGCTGTTACCAGATTACTGGTTGCTGGAATATTGATAGGACATCAATGTTCGCTACAGAAGTGTTAGTAACGACCCAGATCCTGGCAATCGACCCTTGTGTTACGTTTACTTCTATCCCTTTGTAACATCTTGAGCCAATTCCAGGGCTCGCCAGTCCTTTGTCCCCCCGTGAAGATTTTTCTCTTTCATGACATGGGCCGATGCCACGGTTATGGTTTGTGAATGCCGGGATACAAAGTTCTTGTGTACATAATCACTGTTTGTTTAAGTTTGTTTCGTCCCATTTCCGATTAAACAGGACTTCTCCTCGAAATGCACGTGCACAGACAATAATAGAGATCGATGTCCTAGTTTTCTTCCTTTCCCTCGTCTTAATTTTATTTTTACTGTATAAATGTATTCCCCCCTTCTATCCGCTAAGTCATCTTTGTTCACGTCAGAACGCAGATTATCTACCTATCAAACCACCACCAGCACATTGCTTACTCCATCATATCAATGGAAGGTTTACCGCGTCGAGACCTAACATAGATTTCATCTCCTCTGGGCTTAAACAAGGGCGTTTTTCAATAAGCTCTTGCAGCTTGCAGCACTCTTAATGCGCTACCTCGGAAAGAAGACACTCTGGCGTTAGGTTTTCTTCGTTAAAACCTTGCTCTCTAGCATTCCGGTCGCAATCTTATCGTTTTTCAAATCGAAGTTCTGCCCACTCTAAAGTTGTATCACTGTCCCACCATATCTCTTCGGCAAGATGTCGAGACCGACGGAACTCACCACTCCTTTCGATCCCAATCAACTATACAACAAAGCTCTAGGCCGCCGCACAGTCGATCAGTTGAAGTATAGCCTCTGGAGTGTCTCGGGGTTGTTGACCCTCAAGAATTTCCTGGCGGTCAACCCACGAGACCTACGAGGTCTGTCGCCCGCGTGCTTCATACAGTTCATAGACAGGAAGCCAGAGAGCTGGGAAACCTCTCGACTTGCCGCCCACATGATCGCACAACAGCACGAGTGGGCGCCACAAAACATGCAAACCTACTCTCAGGTCGCCCAAGATTCTATAGGCAAAGGGGGCCCATACGAACTCTACTGGGAAGGTCTAGTAAAGAGCGTAGCTCAGAGCTTGCAGTGTCTTGCCAAAGGCAACATGAAGAATCGTGATCCGAACGACGCCGATTGCTGCTTCGAAGCTATCCGGAGCCTCAAGGAATTGGGCGACGGCTTCCAATATATCCTCTACATCGCCGGGATTGACCTCGCCTACGATCGGACCGTTGCCCTCAAGCCCAACCAGACCCCGAACCTTGGACAAGAAGAACCGTACCGTCACGTTGAGCAACCGGAGCTGGTTCAGCGCGCAAAAGTTCAGCAGCTGGTGGACGAACTGGTACGCTTATTTAGGGGCAAGGGAAAGCTCGTGTTTGTGATCGGATGGGCTTTTAATACCAACGAGATAATTGAACATATGGGGAGTCGTAACATAGTACCCCATTATAGCCTTTGAGCGCTAATGGTGCATCGTCTCGGGGTTGGGGAATTGATGGAAGGGTCGTGGTAGCTGATATGCGTGCCGTATCAAGCAATCTTTCTGCACTGCTGCTGCTGCTACTGTTGAGGTGTTTACTACGGAGGTCTTGGTCGTTTTATAATGCATTAGCGAAGCATTTTCGGGATTTGAACCCAGATACCTTGAAGTAATTTTTCTATCAGTGTATTTATTTTCACAGATGACCACGCAGAATAATGTTCTCTTCCAACCTGTCTTGTGATTACATACGCTCTGTGTGCCGCTCTTTACCGCATGCTCCCGATAAGACTCCTTCGTTCATTCAATTTTTACCGTAACATAGTCCCGCGAAATCCTGAAATCTGACGGGATGTAGACAGTCTCTCAACTCACTCATGTCCACGGTATACACATCATTAGTCATCACATCGCTCTACTGATTCCGCGAGCGTCTGGCCGGTACCGATCACAATCTAACTCTCCCAGCCTTGAGCGCGTCATGGTCTTCCTGTGTGAACGACACGTATGCCTGACTTCCCGGAGGCAGCCAATACATCTGATCATCACTCGACGCCTTCTTGATAGCCTCGACATTGATACCCTCAGAACGAAGTTTCTGTTTCTGAAGCTTGTGCGTGCCGGTATAATCCAAGCTCTTCGTGACTCTCAAGAACAGCGGTACCGCATACCGGGGTAGACTTGCGAGACAGTGCGCAGCGAGCGCGGCGAAGTCGATCTCCTTTCCGTGTGAGAGGTATTCGTCCGTGGGCACGATGGCCGCGCAACCGGCTCTTCCGTCGGCGTTCGGCACTTGTACGCCGTAGACATTGGTCTCGGCGACTTGGGGGAATTTCCCGATGATGTCGCTGACTTCGTTCGTGGACACGTTCTCCGAGTGCCACCGGAAGGTATCCCCCAGCCTGTCGACGAAGAATAGCCGGCCTTGGCTGTCGAGTCTCATCATATCACCGGAGCGGAACCAAAGATCGCCCTTCTTAAATACGTCTGTTATGCGCCTCTTCACTGTGGCGGATTTGTTGTTGAAGTACTGCGGTGTACCGAAGTCAGGGTTGTCAGGATTCACTACGATCATGTGAAGTTAGTATTGCGTGATCCAGTCAAGCTTGTCATGGCGGGAACTCACTTCGATTTATCATCTCGCCGGCTTCGTCTGCCTTTGCCTCAATTGCCCAGCCGTTCTTGTCTCGGATTACCTCTAATGTGTCAGGGTCGACAAGAATAAGCTTCTCGTCGCGATTCAATAGACGCCAAAGCGGGCCGCGCAGGGCGACCGCGTTCCGCGAGAAGTCGCCCCTGTTCGGATTTGTCACAGTGGTTATTCCGTCGCTCGCCCCGTACAGCTCGTTGATGCATTCAATGCCGAAGCGCTCCCTAAAGCGCTCCCACACGTCGGGTCGCATACCATTACCCCATGCCATGCGCACGTTGTGACTACGGTCGAGGGGACTTGGCGGGGCGTTGACAAGGTATCGACACAGCTCGCCGACATACTGGATATGTGTGGCCTTTGACTCACGAACTTCAGGCCAGAATTTGGAGTGACTGAACTTTCTACCTAAGACCACAGTGGCGCCAGAATAGAAGCAGGGTATAGTACAGAGCCCGATTCCGGAGGCGTGATATAGCGGCAAACACGTGTACATGCGGTCGCCTGGCTTGAGACGTAAATATCCCCCGATGCCGCGACCTAGTAGCAAGGGTCGACTTCGGTTGAGAATGACGCCTTTAGGTAGACCGGTCGTTCCGGAAGTATATAACAGATTTGCGATACCCGCGGGATCCAGGCCTATACGGCGTTCCTTAGGTAGTGGTTCAGTGTCTTTGAGTGCCTCTATGAAAGTCGGGCAGTAGTAGATGGTCTCGATTCCCGCATCCTTCATTTCCGCCTCAACCGGGGAGACCAAATTTCTAACCTGCTCATCAGCAATGAGGTAGCGGGCCTTGGAGAGTTTGACGCTGTGTACGAGCGCATCCCCCGTGAGATTGCAGTTGAGCAGGGCAGATGAAGCCCCGATAGCTTCTAAAGCGAACATGATTAGGAGGTATTCGGGTGTATTGCCTCCGTCCAGCGCGACCATCTCATCTTTCTTGATTCCCAGATCCTTGAGAAGCCAATTGGCAACAGGTTGAATAGCGTTATAAAATTCTGTGTAAGTCCATTGACGACCCTCGAATATGAGGCACACATTGTCGCCTTCGGGGGTTCCCGCCCTGTCCTCGAAGACGGTGTACGTGAGCAGCTTATTCTCACGCGCCTGCTTGGCGATATATCTCATGGTCAACATCATGTTGAGCTTCCTGCTTCCTTGACGGAGATCATTTCGAATCAAGAAGCGCGCGTCAAGGTACATGCCCACAGCGACAGCGCCAATTGCGGCGCCCACGATATTTGGGACTTGAAAGACATGTCAGCTTGAATCTCTTTTATTTTTTTCGGAGTTATGACAAGATAAAATGGCAACTTACGCGACATGATTGGCAGCAGAAAGCTCTATAGTTCTAGACTGTGATTTGATTGTCACGATACACAAAGTAACACCGTCTAGCGTAGTACATCGAACTGATGCTCTATTGTATGTCCAAAGGTGAAGAAGGGCCTAGCGCGACAAAACAAGAGCTAAAGAGAATTGGAGAAAGCCTATACCGAATGTACCGAGGCTGCAGGCATCAGCTACGGTCGAACGATGCCAGGGTTGCTGGGCTCTTCTCCACAACGGAGGTGGGTTTCGAAGACCTGATGCGAACTCCGAGACAACAAGACAACAATTAGTACAAATAGGCAGACGAACAGACGAAGCGGAGAGACTATATCGATCCGATTGAGGAAAGATCTAACTTTTAATGCCTGAGAATAACGGACCCGAGACACAAATCCGGGTGGCTGCTTGTACCACAGGTGTGTACACGCCAAACAAACATCCTATAATATTACCAAGGTATGTATTAGTATATGGGGTAAGGATATGTCATCATGTCGATACCTCGGTTCTTACGAACCCATCTTCATCGACATGATCACTTGCTACGCAGTTTGAATACTGGCATTTTTAATGGGAAGAAATTGATCGTTTGCTCGTCATCCCCTTTCATGACCGAATTATTCATGCAGCATGCCGGACCACAAACTTGCACCGGCTTGCGGGCCATCCCGTTGATTACCTACACTAAAGATGATCCCACATGGCTCCGGGGGTGGAGTCTCATTCTTAGTACTAGCTCTCCACTTGGAATAGCCTCCAAACAGCAGACTGCGAGTCTAAAATATCAACGGTGATGATGATATTCGTTGGGAAGAAGTCTAGCTTTAAAAGGCCTTCTGCTTCTTGTAAGGCTCGTTAGTTGCTTGATTCTGGCTATCGGCGAAGCAGGGTATATTAGTTACATCTTTCTTTACCACGTTGCCAGTTAATGCGTTGGTTACTTACAGCCGTTAAAAATAAACACCTATCACTAGCGGTCTATTAAGCCTGACAATACGATTCGCGAACTGAGATGTCGTCTAGGTGTTAGACGCGCAGCATGTCTGTTGCAGGTGAAGTGTAATTATTCGTTGTTCAATGATGAGGTATTCCGCACTTGACAATTGTATAAGCGCCGAGGCGGAAAGTAGAAACTGTTTGCCCAGCCTTGGCTTAGGTTCAGCTTCGACGCCACCGCTTCGAAGCGAACATGCAGGGATTCATATTGCCTGCCGGCTTCTGATGTGTGATGCATGTGTCCCTTCATACTACACTATCTATAGCCAGCAGGCTGAGATGAGTTGACTAATAATAGGCATAGTACGATGCCGCGCGCGTGGCATCTTAACAAAACTACTCAAGCGCGAGCACCAACTTGAATCATTATCAGGGGGATGCAGAAGAGCTGAAGAATCCATTGCTGGGATTGGATCTTGGCAACATGGGAGGTAATTTGGTCTGCTATTTTTTCCATTCAGCTTCAATCTGTCAAAACTCCTACCCATGGCTAGTGGCGCGCCTTTTTCCACAAGAACGAGGCCTTATCTTGGCAGGAATATATGAATAACGCCCATTATATCTCCCGTCACCTTCACTTCTAGGATTGTCGCATCTCGATATCAACTAACCCGGTTTCTCGTCTGCCAAATTCCATGCAGACAATTTGTCTCGTTGCCAGGTGGACTTCCTTCTAAAAGCAACCATGGCGTGCACCCCACGATACCTTCTTCACCGTCATGGCGATCAATTCTCCATCATAGAAACTAATGGCCATCCTTACGACTATGACATCGTCTCCTATTGCTGGGGAGAGCCAGCCGACCCTTACGAGTACAATTTCGTACAAGACAAGGAAGGAATGCGTCATCCGATATCTGAGAATGACAAGATTGATAATCTGGATTGGAACATCGAGATACGCCGAAAGAAGATTGCCGACTTCAAAATTTTGATGTGTTACAAGAACGTCGAGTATATGTGGATAGACTCCCTTTGTATTAACAAGAACGACAAACAACAAGAGGCCCAGGAACTTTCGATGATGTTCCAGTATTATAAGGTACGTAGTACAATTTCCCCTGCGGATTCATTACCTGCCTTATCACGCCTCATACGATGGCTTGAAAATCGGTTAACATGTTTCTATCCTTGAAGAACGCGAAGAACTGTTACATCCTGTTGGACATGCCTCATTTGTTCGATCCCAATCAAATCGCAATGGATCTCAAGTTGCTCGACCATATTATTTCCAACATTGGAGGAGCCTCAATGGTCATGGATACCATGAGGCTATCTTCGAACCTAGAAAACCGTCTTATTCAGTGGGCCAAGCAACCCTGGTTGCATGACAGGTTATCTGAGGCGGCTGCGACGTCTGCAGGAATGGATATTGGCGTGATGAACTGCTATAATACATGCGTCAGTCACGTCAAGTCGTTATTTGAGAACGAGTATTTCACTCGAGTTTGGACCTTTCAAGAGATGATTCGTAAGTAACTTCCCTATTCATATTTCATGGGTACCACGACCTTTGCCTATGAAACCTCGGAATGTGTATGCTCGGAAAACACTTTCGGGCCCTCGATGACTGACATAATTTAAACTTGTAGTGGGCAAGAACCTCCAGATGATGGGAGTCACTGGTGAGAAAATGTCCGATATAGGATCTCTATTCGAGTGGATGGAGCTGGCTAGAGATTGCGACGATAAGGCACAGAAACTTCATGCTTGGATACGTCGTTCAAGAATCGTGGAGACTGGGGCAATCAGCTTAGTCCTGCATTTGATCAAGGATGACAAGGACTACTTGGATACGCTAAAGACGATGGTCAGGAGTATCGACGCTGCAAGAATCGACATCATCACCGGTGGTCCACAGTGGTGGGTACAGAATCAAGGGGGAATTAGTAATATATTCTCTGCAATCTCCCTCGTGCCAAGGTCATGCAGAGATATGCAGGATCTTTTCAGAGGATTACTCGGAATCTTCAGTGGACTCTTTACACCAGAGCAGATTCAGACAGAGATAGCTGGAAATGACCTTGAGAAGATGTCGTTTTCCTTTTTCAAACAGCTTTCTAGCAGGACAGGTCTCGCTTGGACCAAGCTCTCCGTAAGTGCGAGACCAAGAGGCGAATGGGATTGGATTCCTGTGGTGGACCAAAAGCACGTGCCAGAGGAGAAGGATGATGCTCCATACACTGATCGAGAAGAAAAGGAATGGGGACCGATGAAGCAGAAAAAGAAACCAAAGAACCACATCAAGACCGACATCTTTGCCGGCGTAGTCAACTTGGGAGTTTTGAGGAAGGGAGGAATAGCAAAGACGCTGGGGCTGACGGGACTGCTTGGAACCCCACGAAAGCTTATGACTATCTCCTTGAATGAGGAGAACCCGCGGTTTCATTTCAAATTCAGGGGATGCAACTGTGGGAAAGCCGTCGGCCTCATCAAGAGGAAGAAGATTCCTATCAACGATCACCCTGTTCTTGTGACGGGCGATGAGACTGGTAGGACACTAGCTCAATGCGCGACCATTCTTGGATGTGTACTGGATCCCGCCGGTAACGTGCAAGGATATAAGAGCAAATTGCTTGCGCGTTTAGCTCCGCAATGGGATACGACCGATATCAGTGCCAGGCCCTTCAACTGGCCAGACAGATGTGTCTCGGGCACCTTTTGGGCGGAAGTCAATTCCCCCTTCGACTTACCGACTCACAACATGTCGATGAACTACAAGATGAACACCATAACAAGCTGTGGATCTCGACTAGCCAAAGGGAGCACGGCTAACATTTCTTGTGAAGTTCGCGTCAACTGCGGGTGTACTATCACTGCCCCGTTCAGTCTCATATTCGAGGCACTTACAGCCGTAGAAGGTTGTTCTCTTCGCGAAACAGATCCCACGATTGACGAAGACGATATTGACGAGGCAGATAGAATAACCTGGGGCGACGGGTTGGGTTTGGTACAGATAGGGGACCTGGGGAAGACTTATAATCTAGTGACGTTTGGGGGTGATTTGAAATTTCACGAGACCTGGGCCAGTGCATGCCGCGCGCGCAAGATCAATGTCCCGAAGAATCTTGCCCAGTCTTCAGCGCCTACAGGAAGGGCATTGATCAAGTCAGATTTCACTCATAACTTATCACATATGCTGAGAAATTACGGCTACGTGGAAACTCGGGGCGGGAACTTACTGATATACCGAGATCATCCTCTCGCCAAATACAACATAACGGGGGTCTGCATAGACAGGAAATTTCAGAGAAAGGCGGAAGGAATGGCGAAGGGTGTGAGGATTAAGTGAGTCGGACAACCACGTCTAGGTCGCCTATATCATTGAGGTGCGAAGCATTAGATAGAGGAATGCTTGAAAGCAACGCACTGACCCATTCAGGGGTTGATCTCTTTGTATCATTATCATTCTGCCTATGTACTGTCCTGGCAATTAATTCCCTATGAATAAGTGAAGAACCGACGACAATTAAACCTAATGCTTCTCGAATATTTCAAAACGGTACCCCTGCGACGCTTGGTGAACCGTTGGGCCTCGAAGTAGCCTGTGAGAGAAGGCCTTGCATGCGCCTCTGGGCTGGAAAATATTCGAATGCAGGATGCGTCGCAGCCAATATGGCAACTAAGACGGTAAGCAGTGCGATGATGATGTAAACAACATGACGTTCGCCAGTTGGAAGGTTTCCGTTCTTCAATGCCATTTTGCCAACCATCTTCTGTATTGGCTCAATGGAAAATTCTTTCCCAGCCTTCAAACCCCTACGCATACCAGGGAGTCCATCCATGCTCCAGGCGTTCTTGAGCGCCCAGTAACGATCCATGCTCTCCTTTTCATTTCCTCTCTCGTATCTCTCGACCTTCTTTCTGAAGTGCTCTTCAAGCACGCGGCGGTAGTCAACGAAGGAAAAGAACGGGACCTGGTATCCGCAAGACGTTCCGACTTGGTGAATGTCGACGACAATGACTGATCGAGTGCCCGGCAGGGTTATGATGTTCTCGCGCTCCACAATCTCGTTGAATTCTGGCGAGCCGTATTCAAGTACCTTGCCTTTACCCCAAAGCCTTAGGATGCGTGGTGGGCCCTCGAACGCATTAAAGACTATGGCCATCAGTCATTATTCGTCCAGAAAAGGCCCCCGACGCCGAGCCAAAGACCGTTCGGTAGTTGAAGCGACTTACGAATAGTAATGCGGCCATTTCCAGGCTCTAACAGGTGAGAAATTGTTTCGTTCCCTGATCCCGTCCTGCAGAATATAGATTAGCTACCGTCTTGCAACCATTGGGCCGTTTGAGAAACACGTAGGCTGTCGGCATCCGAGACATAAACTCACATGTCCATGTACCAAAAGGTCCTCCTATCCGGAACGCCGAAACAGTCTCCGCCTTTCGGAGAGACGTTTACATGTCCACTAATTGATGTCAGCTACTATTCATGTTGTCCAACCTTGCTGAAGGTTATGTGGCTGGCTGACGAAGGTACCATAACGGGCAACAACATACATTCATGATTCAGATCAACATAAGCGAATGACTTACTGTCTGGAAAGTGGTGCCGTCGAAACCCAGAAGACCTTCTGTTTCACGATCCAGTCCATCACATTTTCGGGAATCTCCTCGTAGAATTTGCCCATGGTGAATGTTGGATCGCCGTTGATTGATGAAGTCGATCAAAAACAGTTTACCAAAGAGAGAATTAGAGTCGCCCCTGGGCTGGAGGCATTTAAGGCTCAGTTCATTGTAGTAGTAACAGGTGAGCTAGTGGAGACAAAAAGTGCGTATCGGTCGGGTATTGTAGTCATACTAGCTAAAAGACCAGACTGCCAAAGGTAGAATAGCCGCCCGTGGGGAATGATTGCACACAGTGGCAACAAGAAACAACGATAATTATGTTAGATAGTGCTACACTCTCCATGCGAAAACACATACTCAAATGCCATGCTTCTGTCATCTACAATATTACAGATACTATCCTAATACAGTACACAGAGACTCAATGACGCCTATATTAAGCAGGTCTCTGTTCGCGTGGGTTACACTACAGTAGGCTGTGTTACTCATTGTGCGATCCGCTCTTTTGGGTCAACGTTGCGAGTGTCTCAGACAAACAAGTGTTGACTTTCTTGTTAAATCTGGAATAATATAGCAATCGGCAGCAATTATCACGTTTCAGATGCTTTGTCAGAATCAATTCCTCAAAATGATAGAAAAATGACAGCTCATTTTTCAAAATGGGCTTTATACCAGTAACATGACGTATATCATCGAATATCTTGGTGTCAGGACAGGAATTACTCCCACGGGCAACCGGTGAATGGAATTATCGTGCCTGAGATGAACGTTAAGCTAGGAGATACCCAAAAGACTTCTGCCTGTATTCAACGCGAATCATAAATATGTCGCTCCGTTATCAAACACGATTGTAGTTCGTTAAGCTCTCTGCTAAATCGCAATGAGACACCCGACACACCTAACCCATATCTCCATCTCGTCATCGGGTTTCCAGGTTTTGGTTCTTCTGGAGACACAGTGTAGACTATCCTGGGCATTTTAATACACGGTTTGGAGTAGGCTCGATTAGGTAGCTCGGCGGGTTTCGACGGCGGGCAGAATGCGGGGATCGCTCTTCTCGCCGTTGTAGAGTCAATTGCCGATGTCGGAGTTTATGTCTTGATTATCTCCAAGACAAAGGAAAGATGAGCATTTCAAGTTGGGCGCTAATTCTCCTTATTCGCATATAATAGTATCATGTGTTGAATAGCAGGCTTAGCCGGGTGCTGAAGTCTTGCTCTTATTGTCGTATACCCTGATAAATAAACCGGGTTTACTACTATCGCTTAATCTTCGTATATAAATGTACTGCTAGACCTTCTGTAAATTGAGGTAACGACAACGCTAAGCCCCTACTCATTGTTTCAACACTTTGCCTACGTCGAGACATAGCTTCGGATGGCCGATGACCTCGTTTTTTTCAGTCACTAGCACTCCTGTTCTAATGTTGACCATATGGATGACCACCACTGAATCCCTCGCCTCCTGATGACGGTCCCTGTTGAAGCTGTGTCTCTTGGGAGCCGGCATAATAACCACCCACGGGCCCAGGATTCCATCCGCGTTGGGCCTGTGGTTCTAAGGGAGGAGGAGGGGGAGGTTGATAGGGCCCTGTCCCGGCCCCTGACGCTTGTTGAGAGAAGTGTTGATATGGCGAGCTGACCCCACTGCCCATGGAACCGCCATGATGAGGACTGGGTCGGTCTCCTTGAACGTTGGCGTAGTAAGGGCTACCAGGTGGATGAAAGCCTTGCTCTGGGCGGTTATATCGGGCGGCTGACTTGGCTCTGTGCTCCGCAAGCCTGCTCACCTGTGCTCTATGGGTGGGTGTTGAAGGGCCATATGCTAGGGGGTTCTCGGGATGCATCTCTTTGCCCTCTTGCCTTCGAATGCCCATTAAGAAGGCGTATCTCTCCTGGTCGGCGTCGCGCACGTCCTGAAGGTATTTGATGAATTCGAGATAAGCATCCGACACGGTTTTCATGTGGCTGACGCCAAGATGTACCTTGGCGAAGGGGTTCGTCACGGATCCATCTTCCCCGTTCGTCTGGGCTTCGAATTCGGCCAACGCCAGCGCCGTCTGACACGCGTTTCGGATCTGGCGACCGTTCCACCTAGCATTGGGATATCTATGCCAATAGTCTGCAAGGGACGCAGCGATTTTGGACTCGTCGATTTTGAGAGCTCTCCCCTTGTTTCTGAAACGCGCTTTCATAAGTCGCCAATTCAGGTCGAAGACGTCTACGGTCGAATCGTAATCGAGTGCCGGGTAGTGTAGACTGATGTGAATTCGCGACGAGAAAGCTTCGTCGAAGTCTCCGATACGGTTCGTCGTGAGGAATAATATACCGGCATAGTACTCGAGGATACGTAGGAACACTTCGGCCTTGAATTAGTTACGGCATACTAGCAGTTATAGGGAGGGGGTATTGACCAGCGACAAGTCCGTTTCTTTGAAAGTCGTGTGGAGTCCTACGAGCGAGAAACACATCGGCTTCATCAAGAAGCAAGATTGAACCCCACTTATTGGCTAGCGAAAAGTTCGTTTCGAGTGCTGCTTCGACCTCCTTGGCCGTGGTCCCAAGATCGCCTAGCAGTAGGGTGTCAGGTTAAGTACCAGGATTCTCGCAGTGATAAGAATGACTTACCGCAGGTGATCTGAAATAAGGGCTTATTGAAAAGCTCCGCTATACCCTCTGTGACGATCGATCAGAAAAGGGGTCACAGACGGGTCACTAAAAAGGGGAATGGAGCTTACCAGCCGTGGTTGTTTTGCCAACTCCCGGAGCACCGTGGAGAAGAATAATTAATCCCTTTCCTGATTGAACGTTAGTCGTAGTTTATTGTACGGTGTTCAGATACCTCTATGAGAGCCGCTGACGCGCGAGGGGGTTTAAATACCTTTACCCCTGACGATGTCCAGTTGCTCCTCGCGACCAGTCGAGGACTCCTTATCTCGAAAATGCTGCGCAACAAGTGACCTGACAATCTTCTTTCGGTCGAGGCCATCTTTGGGAAAGACAAGATTGTCAAAGGCATTTCCACTTTTACTTTCCCCTGTCGGATCCTCGATCTCTCGCTTCTCCCGGTATTCGTTGAGGTCCATGAGCTGGGCGACATCGAGTTTTGCTATGACTAATTAGCTAATGATAGTGGGTAGTGACCGAGTGAAGTCTAGTGATAAAAACTGGAATAGACCAGGACCACAGGGGTTGAAACTCACCCCAGCTTCTGCTGCGGAGGACAAAGCCAAAGACTCTGTACGACATGATGACCAGATCGTCATCTGTGACGTGCATCTCCTTGCCTTTTTGTAGAGAACCTCCTATAACCGCAAGCGGCGCTGGAGCATTCGCCTCTGTATTATCAAGGAGGTCAGAAAGATACTGCTCGCTTCGTTTCGTATCGATAAAACTATCGTCATATACGCGCTCTCCAAGGCAACAGTCGGCATCACAATCTGCATCTTCGTCGTCCGAGTCCGAATCCGAGTCCGAGTCATCGTCTTTCTTCACCTTCTCATCGCCAACCCTTGCTTGGATCTGAACTTTGGGTTTCCAATTGTTATTCTTATCCCCGTCTCTGGTCGCCAAAGCCTCGGTAAAGTCAATGACCACCTGGCTGTCAATCTCGTCTTTGGACTCTAAGGTCAACCCGCTATAGTGCATGTGACCCACTTGCAATACTTTTAGAAATTTCTTGCCTCTAAGAATGAGACGTCCACGAAGCTCTTCTCTGTCATCTTCAAGACGGAGAGGGTAGACTGGTAGAGACTTTATCTCTCTTAAACCTTCATACCGCGTAATATCGAATCTGTGAGATACCGGACCAATAACACTTCCGTCGAAGTCAATTGAGACGCACTGGAGGCCATTGTGTCAGTGACCAGTCTTTTAGGTAAAATGAACACGGCTTTTCCGAAGTTCTGCATTCTCAGAAGATACCTTGACTGTCCTGATAGGAGCTTTTGTCTTGTAGGACGGCTAGGATAGGAAATAAATGATACCAGGGAGAGCTTACGTGGATGGACACTGTTGTTCCAACTTTCCCCTTGCTGCGAAAATACCACGAGTACTTGTTAGCTACTCTGTGCTTTGGGCTGGTAACTCTGACAACCCTGTAACATTGCATATACTTGTCGCCAGCTTCGATCACTTCGGTACCAGGCTTGAAAAGGTACCAGAGCTCGGAAAAGGAAATCTTTTTGCAATCTTGCTCGATATAACTCTGTCTCTTCGATATAATGTTATCTAGAAACTCTAGTAGACAGCTCACATGCGTAAGTGCTTCTTTATTTGCCTTAACTCCAGGGGTATCACGGTCGAGGCTCGGCTCAGATCTGTTTTCTTTGCCTTGGATACCTGTGCCTTCATCTGCTGATAGTGACGACTCATGTGTACTCGGCGGTTTATCATTAGCGCTAGCCTCAATCTCTTCTTGAGTTCTGGCTTTCCATTGCCGTACATCGTTTTGGTAAAATGTGAGAAATTTAAACGGTCGCACCATGACTAAGGGACTGCCGGGTGGACAGATCGGGCCCCCATGTATGAGGCCGAGTTTATGGATAAGATTTCGTGAATTGATTCGGATCCTTTCTGGTAATTGTTCTTCTCCAGTGCTCGTATGTTCCTGGGACGTTTGTTTCTCCTTATCGACTTGCGTAGCAGTTGTCTTGTCATTGAGCCCGTTATATTTATAGGAATCTGTCAGAATTGGCTCCCCAAGAAGCACGTCGACTACGCACGACTCATTTTCAGGCCGTCGAGCACGAAACTTCCATGCATGCCACTCCGCATAGTCGATGCGAACTTGAATGGATGATTTTCCCATAGTCGCAGTCTGTTTCCTCTCGTTGGTCTCTTTTCGGGCCGTCAACTCTTCGTAATAGGTCTCTAGATCTTGTTCGAACATCGAGTGCATGTATCGATCTTCAATCTGTCGATGCTCCAGTCGTCTTCGACTAAAACCCATGTATAGCCTCAACAATTCGATATTATCTGGTGATGACAGGGCTTTGCCAAAGACGTCTCGCTTCAATCTCTCTGCGGCGGAAATGCTCATGGGGGGTGGTATATTAGAGAGAAGTCTCCCAGACAAGATTGAGTTCGCCTCCTCTGCATCTGACATTATCTGCATTGTTAAGTTGGCTTGCTGTGTAGCTCGGAGATCTTGTCGAGTTCTTTCATC
Organism: Xylaria sp. FL0933; assembly: GCA_022578765.1. Taxonomy (NCBI): domain Eukaryota; kingdom Fungi; phylum Ascomycota; class Sordariomycetes; order Xylariales; family Xylariaceae; genus Xylaria; species Xylaria sp. FL0933. The sequence goes on from MU389753.1 coordinate 87,453, forward strand.
AACCTCCGCAAGCTTCTTCTGTATCTGGCGCAGCTCCTCCAACAACCCGGAGGTTTCATTAGTCGCTCCATCATTAGACAATTTGACTGAATCCGAATTGGGAAGAGAGCTAATGTCTTTCGCCTTCGGTTTGTTGTCGCTCGCATAGCTGTCCTCTACCGTTTTCGCTTCTGGGCTAGCAATATCCTGATTTCCGCTCTGATCACCCATCTTCGCTTCCGCTTGGAGGGGAGGTGACTGGTGATTGGGACGGAATTTGTACAGATCATACACATTCGCGCAGGTGATACAAAAAAGGCAGATGGAGATATGTAGCAGAACTGCGTTCTAGTTGACAGAAATGATCGCGGCAAGTGCCACGGAAGGGCTTCTCTAAATATTCGAATACTAATCAACACCATCCTTCAGAGCTGGAGGTGGGGTCTACGTGTAAGATTGGGGGCCAGACTAAAGGAAGGGCTAAGCCAACGGAAGCATTCTGCCAATAGAGTATCGTTGCCTAAATCGTACATGAAGCTGAGGTCAGAAAAGCTGAGCACTGCAGGCTACAAGAAGCAGGCTCTTGAGCGCCATGCAGGTAATCCTGGTCCCCCGACGAAAAGAAATATTTGGCCCCCATCTGCAGAATTTGATCGGGGCTCAAGCGAAGGGGGTGGTCTTTCGTTTTATGTAAGCACCAACGTGAGCAATACCTTTATTACGCGACATAATCTGGCGTTCGCCTTGACCACTACTAGTAAGCTGGTTTTCTAAGAGCCCGCCGCCTGCAACTTGCAATAGCCATTTAAAGCAGTCCAGTAACGGCCCGTTGGGAGTGTCTCCCCATTATCATGCGGCTGCTTTGGATGGAAATCTGAAAGATGAACGATTCAGAAACAATACCAAAGTTGTATCTTCAGCCTATTGCAGTGGATTTTGTTGACAAGCGCCTCCCTCGTTTCCATCCCGCATTTGCGCAACACCGCTACAAATATAGTTCTAGACTCGATCGCTACATCCGCAGCAGTCCGCAACCTCCAGCCAAGATGCCAACAGAGGAAGATAATCCGCACGTAAAGTCACCAAAAATGCTCAGTCCCCCGGATATCATGCTTTCAATGCGCTTCTGGGATACTGTATTTTCAGATGCAATGGGACGACTGAAGGCCAATTACGAAGAGCCTAAAAATCGCCGCGACACTGCGTACAATATCAGAGACTTGAAAAATTGGGATGAGGTCTACCACCAACTCGAGAGCTGTCGCGAAAAATACTTGGACGACCATGGATGGGCGAATAAAGTGAAACGAGGGTGGCGTACATTTTCAGAAAACATCGGCCCGGTACAAGAAGCTTGGAACTTGGTGCCAGATGTTGACTATTTGACTCCGGTTCGAGGGGCAGTTGATCTCCTATTCGATGTAAATCTGGTCTTCCGTAGGCTTCATCAAATTGTTACTAATCTATGAATCACAGGCTGTAAAGAGAGCATCTGAAACACGTCAACAAATCTTACAAGGACTTGATAGATTGGATAGCATGTTTAGAGAGATAGAGCTGTTCTTGGTGGTGTTCCCGACAGATGAGCCAGTTCTTGAAGCCGGAATAGAGCTGGTTGTCTCAGTTCTAGCAGCTGTTGAGAAATTGATTGGCTTCTATATCAAGTCCAGAGGTGGGTTACGTTTGTGTTGAAGTAAGGGAGACGGATACGCACTACATTCGTAGAAAGCCTTCCCTCTACTCGCTGACGGCGAGTTTATCATCCTATCTGCTCCGGTTCTCAGCTTCTCACCAGGGCCTCTGATCACCAGTCGCTAAACAATATCATAGGGAGAAAAGCTCTTTCGTCCCTATTCAAAGGCGAGGACTACGAAAAGGACGTAGTTAGTAGTCTTGGTGATATCACAACGAAGAGTGAGGCACTTCGGTATGAAGCCACGAAGGCTGACATGTCCCAATCGGCAAAGAACTGGCGACTAGCCGAGAAAAGTATGACGATATCCAATTTAGACCTGAGTATCTCGTTCTAATCGCGAATTTTCAGGGCATGAAGAACTTCGTAGAACTCTTAGCGACGGCCACGACGAAATTCTACAGCGTCAGGCAAGCCTGAAAGCACATACGAAAGAGACAGCAGAAAAGGTCAACAGCGTCTACAATCTTCTCGTCGAATACGAGAAGAATCAACAAGGTAAGCTGACTTTTCACAATCCGTCCTTTATTGAATAAACGTGCGCTAATTCAGGTTGAAATCGGCAATAGAACGAAACGCAGCGTTACAGAAAAGGAACGAGGAACTTGAATACGTCAATTTCCAGCTCCAAAGAGCCCTCACGCCAAACATGCCTTCAAGTTCGCGCGCAGATTGGGGCGTGGGACAGGATGATTTGTGGGATATATTCGGCGCCTTCGCCTTTGAGGATCAAGATATGCGACATATAACAGAGAAGCAAGAGCAACTCCCTTTCCAGGAGAGAGCGATGTCCGAAAACCTACTCAGCAACTCCCGATTTCGCGAGTGGATGGTGTCTCCAACTTCAAGAGAGCTTCTCATACAAGGGAGTCTTACGGGTGATCGCCAGATATCTGTATTGTCTGTGTTTTGCTCGACAATCACAACAGCAATCATGGGAAGACCGAACTACATTTCGCTCATACACTTTTGTGGTCTTCACGCCGATCTCGGTTATGACGCAGACGCCGGTCCCAGGGGGATGATTATGAGTTTCATTGCTCAGCTGCTGTGCCAATGGGACTTTGATACTGCCTTTCTTCACAGCTATATAGATCTCTCATGGATCGAACACGGCGGGGATCCTAGCGAAGAAGCTCTATACGGGTTATTAGAATGGCTGATCGGGCAACTCCCATCTAGTCAGACGGTATTCTTTGTCATTGACGGGGCCTACCACTATGAGAGGATTGACCACGCCGATGCCTTTATCAATTCCGTGGCACTCATCCTGGGCACCACACTGGACGAGCGAGTGACCGCAACGGTCAAGATTCTCATCACTAGTCCTTGTCGTACATCGGCGATCCGTGAGGGCTTTCATGATGATGTTGTGTTGCTGTTAGCTGAGGAGTCTGGCCGAGGCCTGGATTCTAGCTATCGACGGTTTCAGCATCAGGTCGCCAGGGCTTTTGACGAAACGACCTAGCTTGGGTTGACACTAGAGGCAATCAAATGCCATTCTTAGTAGAGATGAGACATGAAGATCCGAGAGTCGAGCCACGATTGACAGGCTACTGGAAGATAAGGTTCCTTGGATTGGCTCATGTAGATGGCCTATATCCTTAGGTGGCTAAGATGGAAGGTTGGGCAGACTACTGGAGTAAAAAAATACAGTGTTAGACTTTTAGTTTATACTGTAGTAGTCACTGAGAACCCGACCCATTAGAATTCCACCCCTCAGATTGCTCAACCCTGCACCAAAATGACCCCTCAGAATGTTTCCATACATTTACCTTACAGTATTTCCCTTGGCGCCCACACTGTAAGTGCAGCAACAGCGGCCACGTAAATAGCGCACTCATCTCCTGCAGACCACTGTAGCCACTAGCTAGGTAACCCTTAACAGCGCTGAAGCCGTCGCATTCACCAACCACTTACCACAAGCTTCAATGACTGTAGCAGCACCGTATTGAGGCTACAGAACGGCCTGCACTCCTTTGAAAAGACTGTACGCGACTTGGCTCGCGATTGATGGGTGCGGCATTGATCACGGCACACTGGGGGTCGTCAAACCATACTTTTGAACAGCTAGATAATACCGTGAGGTCGGCAAAAACTTCTTTCGCAAGCGAGACCAGAGAACTACTCTCACAACTATCAGCGACCTCGCAGTGACCCAACCTCACTCTGGAGACCAAATATTCTGACAGCATGTTGAGATTCATCCGTATACAGGCAGAAAGAGTACCGTCTCTGACACGGAGATGACGTCTAAAGGTGTGAAGCCTTTGGCCTCCGCCGACGTTGAATTTACTATCCAGCGCATGCGCATCGGACTATCATGAGACTTTTTAGTCGATCTCTAATATCCAAAGTACCATTCAATTTGATGCTATATGAGATTAAATTGATTCGAAGTTAAATGCTCATCATCTCTCTGGGAGCTGTCCAATTGTGTATCTCACGCGGTGTGAATGGCGAGCACCGGTGCAGCAAATAGGGCAGCAAAGCAAATGAATTTCGTGTCGGCGAAAGATTAATGCAGGCAATTGAAGTAGCTTTGAAAGAGTTCAGGTGAGTTACATTGCAGAAACACAACTTGCTAATATATTAATCTCGAAGACCGTTGTACAAAGTGAACAAGAGAAGCGCCGAGTGACTCTCTCAGGCTCTCTTACACTCTGACCCTATGTTTCTCCCGTTCGCTGAGTAACTTCAATTGTTTCATCAGTTTGGGCTCGTATCAGAATAATTGCTCACCTTATTCCGAGCTGCCTGCCTGGAGGTACAGTTTTCGTGACATGGAACATCTGCTTCGTTTCTCCAGCACCTTTTCACACGCACCCTCGCATTGACCTCACGAACACACTCACCCTACTGGCACGACAGATATTGGAGGGCCTCTGATGTGGTCCGACTACCAAAACCGCAAAAGCCCAGCAAGAACCTACGTATTGATAAGCGCAAGGGCAATAGCGGCCTTGAGCCTGTACGGGGTCACATCAAGGATACTTAGGAGACTAAATCTGAGCGAATAAGGGCTCCGCATGTTATACGATACGAAGGATACTTCGCACTGCAGCGAGGCGACATATGCCTAATAGCTAGTATATGAGGGAGATCTGCCGTACATAATTGTATTGAACAATGCGGAGAGTTTCTTTACAGATGATGAACGTACCGCCACTGTGTTCGGAATCCTAGGCCTACCACCATTTTTGTGAAGACCTTACCAATGGCCGCAGCGCCTAGAAAGATAAGAATGAAATATTCTATGCCATGAAGTGAAGCTATGTAATCTATGACTGTTACCACGTGTAATTTTATATTCACAATTCAAGTACAGTATTCGTCTTCCTTGGCTGGTATTCTTATGAACTTCGGCGGGTAAGTCTTCAAAGACGTTAGAACCGTACACACTATAGATGAAGTTACTCTAGTTGTATCGGAAGTCGATATTGTCTGCATTGATTACGGGTATGTTTCGTAGAGGGGAGAAAGGAAGAGTAGGGCCGCGCTAGGATCCTGGTTGCTGCTATATTAGATTGGAACCATTCATCACCACTTTAGCCATGATTGTTTTCAGTAAAGTCTGGGAGATTCTCCATGCTCTCAAGGGAGTAGGAACATGAAAATGTCGAGCAGAGGGACACCTTTCCAACTAAAGCTTCAACTCGGCTATGGTGTCATCGCGGCAGGGCAGCTCAATTCACGATATAGCCTCAGTGACCAGATTATCACCTACATTACCTCTGTGGATGATCAATATTATATCAAGAAAGACAGTTGTTTTAAGTTTGGGCTTTGCTATCATGCCAACTTATACCTTTCCTCAATTCGGACGCTAAGTTCCAACTCAAGATAGAAGCCTCCGAGATGAGCTCACCCAGGTCACTCGGCGTCTTCAGAGACCAGGTGATACCATAATCTACACTTATATTAGTAAACTCAATCTGATCTATCTTGATTTTAGCTGAATCCTCACTACAAATAAAAGATTGCAATTTCCTAACTTAAGCAGACCTAGCAACATCTACTCCAAACATTCGCCTCCTACGGCTTCCGTGTGAACCCTAGTTACCCCACTGCCATGTAGTCTTATGATTATAGAGAACTGCTAGCAACACCCTGAACCACCACAACTTGAAGATTACCCCCCTGGCTAGCGCCTGCGATTCAAAGACATGTAACTAGAACGAGACTTTGGGTATCATTCACTCCATTCAACGTTTCCAGCGCTATCGTAGCGATAATACCGCTGGTGTGTCGCACTCCATTTCCACCGGTTGTTGCCGACTTGGGCTTGTTGAGCTGTCGAGGAAGAGGAAGTCGCGACATCTTGCCAAATAGTGCTACCATTGTGGTCGATTCGATAGTATCGCTGATATTGTGAGTTCCAGAGCCAATCAGTTTCAGATGACTGGCCTCGATGCGATCCCGAGGCCGACGAACTGCTTGCGGCAGCGTTGGAGTATTCTCCACCATGTTTGAAGGTGGCAAGCCATTGCTCACGGGTATAAGTTTCTGAATGAGCGCGAAGAAAATCGTCAATTTTGTGGTTTAGCTCTGTATGCTCCAGTTAGATTAGGATACACAATAGCTTGATTATCACATACCATCAAGAGACATCTGCTTCGCAGCTTGAAGCGAGTAATGATCGCCACGTTCATGGACGAGAATCAAGTCTGAAGGCAATGGGGTACCTGAACAACCAATCAGCCTGGCTAAATTTGCAGTTCGACCTTACGTACCCTCTGGAACTGCGTACACAACCACCTTTCTGCCTTCGAAATTCTTTACAAGCAGCTCCTGGTCCCGACCAAGCGGACGCATCGAAGCTCCATTAGGACCTGGACACAGTCAGATAATATTGAATGGGTTGCTAACAGGAATATCTCCGAACCTGAATAGGTGCTGGGATCCAAAGCCCTTGGCTGAACGATTCCATTATCCGTTAAGATGTCGAAGCTGCCACTCCGCTTCACACTCCGGTCTCGAAGCTTAATCGACCGGCCAGTGCTGAGGCGGAAGAGCATGATTGGGATGTACTTGTAAGATTTGATGAACGACATGTTGTATGATTGGGTATCAAAATGGGTTTGATGATAATGTAATTATTCTCATATAGTTAGATGCAGTATGCTCAGGACAACTTGAACTCGACACACCAATTCCTTCACCTTGTCGTCGAGAATGTCTGTCTTTTATAATATTTTGGGAGTATACCACGGCCTGCTTTCACTGCCATGTCGCCAGTAGTAGACCAGTAGTAGACCAGTAGCCTGGGTCTATTGTTAAAAACCGACGGCGCGTAAGTTGGTTAGCTCTACCATCTGCTGCGCCATTGTACGCCATCTCGAGCTTCTCCGCGATAATTCCAGCGAATGAATATAGATGGCAGCTTTTGTTAGTTGTTTGTTACCAACACGGCGCGTATTGTGCCTAATGGTTCGCCGCTAATGACAGGCAAACTTTGCCGTAACCAAGTAGCTGGGACCTATATACGGGTTTGTATGCGATTAAGGGCGTCTCCTTCTTCAGCGTTGGAAGCTAACTCAGGGTTAGCCAGGTTGAACTGGGTGGTAATAGCAGGTACCTATGTTTGCTGTTGGCTCTAAGGAAGATACCCAGTAGCTTTATACTACCTAGGTAGGCATCGTGGCACGTAGAGTAAATAGTATTAAGCCGAAGGCAGCTATCTTTGTATTTGTTAATATCTGCCTCTCGCCCCCCCCCTTCAAGCCGCTTGTATGTGCACCAGTCTATGTGCTTTAGTCGTGGACTACAGAGGATAGACAGAAGTAAAGGGACCTTTCCAGTTATTAGGAAAGAGTTGCGAAATAGATAAACCGTATTGGCGGGCTCCTAACTTGGTTTGCATGCCGAAGCCAATATACGGACCGCCGCAAAGCCGCGCACTACGAGTAGGCTAACCGGGGAGGAATTGAGCGCTCGGCACGCCCGCTATTCCCTGCATTTTTGTTTGTTGGCACCTGAGCCACCGTAGCGTGACCCACAGCGCAGTCATAGGTGGCCAATCCAGGCACAATGCGTCCCACTGACCAGAGCAAGCCCAAACCAACAGCCAGGAACCAACAACCAACAATCGATGTTCTGAAAATCTCGTCACCGGCGCCTCCTTTTCAATTATTTCCTGCTTCCCATTACCAACAATACAGTTCTTCCTCCGACAATGATTGGCGTGACCAGACATCTTCTTTCGCGCCCGCTGCTCGCGTCACGGATCCTTCACCGGGGCTTTTCTGTGAAGGCCATTTATTCATCGTTTCCGGCAACTCTGATGTACTATAGTCCTCGTCAAAAAGTTGGCTTGTACGACGAGAGGGAGGCCGATAATCGTCCACATGACAATTACGGCGATGGAGTCATGCTAGACAATGGCCTAGTTTTCCCAAGAGTTTATGATAATGCAAGTAGGTTAATGGCTGCCATCACTAGGCTTGCACACCAGGATTAACAAACATAGCCGCCTCTAACGGCGCCGTCATGTACCCCAACACATTTTTTATGCAGGAACTCGTTCGTCGGTATTATGACGAGGTTCTCGATCGAGAAGAAGAGGGCCAAGAAGTTGATACACCTTACATCTTCTCCGTTCCCAAAGGTTGGTACATCACCGTGACGTCTGGAATTTGGTTCTCACGTTAGGTATCCAGGAACGCTTATTCCCAGCCATCTCATCCTGACCAACGATTACAATGCAAAGTTCTCTCTTCAACCGGCTCGAGGCATGCCACTCCAAGGTAGTTTGCTTTCTGCTCATATTTGACCACTCAATGCTGAGGATATTTTTAGCCCTCAACGATGCGCTCCATGAATTCTACAGCAAACACGCCAAAAAGGAGACGGTGGACGCTTGGTTGGCTAAGCATGAATATCACCTTGCATTTGACGACGACATAGATGCCAAGTGGATGTCTGAGTAGATCAGGCTCCCAACCGTAGGCTGGTATGGATGGCTTAACCAGTATTGCTGGCGGCTAATGGACACTTAGTGCAATTGTCGCATAGCATTGGTGGCAGTGCCGGTGCAGGTTGGTTAACCTGGCTGAAATGATGCACAGAGCTAGCTGGTCTTGTACCAATAATTTGTATTACATTTAAAAGCTTCTATCAGGTGCTCCTTTCCTCCATAGTTCTCGCCTCTAGGGCGCCATTTTCTTAGTCTGGCTTCGTCGTCAGCTCTGTTAATTTGTCACTTATGTTCGATGTAAGAAGTATGATGCTCGCTCAACCACCAATTGATCTGCCTGTCATCTCCACAAGCGCATTTGTGGATAGATCGCTAGAAGATACTCCTCATCTACCATGACGAAACCTAATTCCTCATAGACAACATTAATTTATCTAGGAATTGGCCATCGGCTTGTGGCATGCTGGTACAGCTTGGAAGAGGTATTCGTATTCGAGACTAGTATTCTTGTTCGATGACAATCCGAGGAGGGCTTTCATAATATTGTAGCCGTATTATTTGCCTCTCGGGTAGCCATAGAAGTTCGATTTCTCAGTGGCCTCCGGGAATGCTTCAAGCCACTTCTCTCGAGTGTAGACCCGGGCTACTTTCCACATGAAATCCGTTATTTTACCATTAAGGTCTGTATCTGTTTGTTAAACACGCTCTTGAGATATTTTCAGTGGGGCACACCTTCAATTGACATAGAAGCCCCAGGTTGAAGCGAATAATGATCAGATCTTTCGTGAACGAGTAACAGGTCATCGGGGAGTTGTGTTCCTGTCCGCGTTAATAGCCGCGCTGTAGAAGAAGCCTTTGATTACTATAGGCGCGGCGAAGTTACCTTTTGCGATAGCATAGACAATTACGTCTGGACCACGAAAGCGAGACAAGACAAGTGATTGCTGATAGGGCGAATTAGGCCGCATAGATGCGCCATTGGGGGCTACAGGGGGATATTTTAATACAAAATAAGTGGCAACGCGCTGTTTCGGAGATGACATACCCATATAAGTCTCGGGATCTAGCGCTTTCGGCTCGACTCGACCATTTCGAGTAACTATGTCGAAGACATGCCGGCCCGGTTGCTGCACTCTCAACTTTATGTGGCGACCATTGTTGACACGAAACAGTTCTTTTGGGAAACTCCTGAAGACGCTGATTAGCCCGGTAGAAGCCATCCGGAGAGCTCTTGCTTAGCGCTAGCAGCTATAGCTTTAGATTTCCGGAACGAAATGACATCAAGCGCAGCCAGTGGAAATACTGATACGAGCCGTTGAAGGGTAGAACTTTTCTAGCTAAGGCACATGTTTGGGAGGCAGTACAGGGGTGAAACGCGTTACCTACTAAGTAGCTTTTTCCCTATTGATTACTGGTTACCGAGGTACCCCCTTTATAGCTCTAGTCAACAACAGATATGCAGTTAAAAGCTTTTATCCTTATAAAACAATGAAGTAGTCAATCTAGGTCAGATAACACCAGCTTTATAATCGGTAAAAAGTTCAAGAAACTGAAGTTAATCTCCCTCATATTATTATTGGAAAGCGTAGCTTGAGTATATATAACGGTGACTCCTAAAAGTATATATTTCTCTGCAACGCGCTGATTAGCCCATACGGACTCTGCAACACTCCTATTGGTCAGAGTCTATTCGAGGCATCAACCACAACATATTCGCACATGACCTGACTGTATAGCTTACATACTGCAATAGTGACCATGTTTACTAACGACCGCTATACCCAGGTATAAAAACGAAATGCCACAGTAGCCTACTGTCCAGCACGCTGTGCCAGCGTTAGCGTACAAGGCCGACCGAGCCAACAGAGCTAACAGAGCCAATAGAGCCAACGAGGCCAACGAGGCCCACGACAGAGCTAACGAGGCCACCAGGGCTACCAAGGCTAAAAATCAAAGTGCCTTGCACTTTGATTTTCCCTGTATTTAAAATAGTAGCTGAGCCTGTACCTGTGACGGCTAAAGCTTTCCATTTTAAAGACAGCTTGACTAGCACTACAGCGACTTATAACATCCTGGGCAGATTTTAATATTTTGCTTAACTGAAACACCATCACTGAAGTAAGCCTAGAGCAGTCTGGTTTGCTGCATCCAGTTACGTGACGCCGTACTGCTCCTGACTCGACTGTTTTACGACTAGATTACGGTAGTGATTATCACTCGAGATGGTCGGCACGCCTAGGGATGGTATGAAGGGAAAGAACATGCTTTACATATAAGCGAATGCATAATAGTATTGGCATATCTTGATGATACATTCTTCTAAATGAGCAATTTCACGTAAGTAGCTGCACATTTGTCACTGTTGAGCGTCTCCACGAAAGCATTTTATATTTCATTGGAAACCAATTTCTAGGGTGTAAGATTTCAATTGAATATGTAGCATGAAGTCGTGTTTCGAATTGGAGATATTCCAATATCCCATTAGGATAACAAGGGTGGATATAGAACATAATACTAGTCGATGGGGAGAAGCCGCGAGTAGAATACAAGAAAACACAAATCGTGAATCATATCTATGTCGGTACAGTTCAATGTTAGATACGTGTGAAGCAAATTTCTAAAGCTCAATTATTTGAAGTTTCTCCGGGTACTTAGCAAAATAGTGTTGCCTAATTGAGTGAACTATGAGATACGACTGAGATTGAATGAATGACTTTGTGAGTGATCGCGATATCCCAGAAACCGTACGTAAGAAAAAAGGAAATAGCACAACCGAATATCCGGAAGAGAATAGATAAACAGATCCCCACTATTCAATTCGGAACTCACTACCTTCCTGCCAAACATAGAAGACGTAGGCTCCCATCTTAGAGTATAAGGTTTGATCTACGGCTTGTTGGAAACGTTCCAAATAGCCATTTTCGTCGTTACCGGTGAATCTGTCGAGCCTGTCGATAACAACGACGTAGACGTAGTCTAGGCTCTTAGTGCCGGTTGTGGTTTCTACCTTCTCGCCTTTCATAAACTCGCAGTGTCGGAGCGCGAGCAAGAGCTCAATCAATGAGTCCACGGAGTCTTCACCCTCACTGTCGCTCCCCTCATCATCGCTATCATCCTGACTTTCGGCATTGAGGTATTTCCGGGCGAATTGGCCGCCAAATATCCCTGATTCTTCCATTTCCTTAGGCGGCACATGTGTGATGTAATTGGAGATTTCGGAAATGAGGGTACAAAGTATGGATCTCCACGCCTTCTTAACGTCGGTGATGCTATCCGGTACGGTTAAGAAGATGAAGTTGGGCGACAAGTCGTTGATCATTCCGGCATTTTTGGAAGCTTTCCATAATGCTGAAGTGAGTCGTTTGCCTGATAGTCCGTTCAAGCAGAGAGAATAGCAATATTTCTGAGGTCCCTCAATCCATGATGTGAGTGCTGGCAACATATCCGTAGTTAAAGAAGGCTCTATGTCGTCAAGAGCATCTTCTGGATTAATTGCTTCATCGGATAAATTGGTGGCCAAGTAATCAAGTTCGTCTTTGTCGAAAGGCTCTGGTCCCTCCAATATGTCGCTCGCCATTGCCATTTAATGTCTCACTTGTAGTTCTGAGAGATTTGCGACTTGAATGAATTCGCAGAATCGAGCTCGCGCAGAATTGATTTATGTACTATATTCAGATTGGCTATCCTTTAAGCGGGAGTAGAGAACTTATATACTGATTAAGACATTAGTGCCCTGTGTCGTGTATAGTAACTCAAGTGACCTTCTGAAACAATCCCTTTCAACATCACCGAACCGTTTAATTTGCTCCTCGTCGCGAAATATGTTTGCCAAGGCATGTTACACCTATGAACATGAACAAGGGAGGAGTTATGTGAGCCAGGTCCAACCGCCTATACAGATCTCCCAAATTCGGAAATGTGGTAGGGAGCAAGCTGGAAAGCAAACAAGCATGTCCATACTATCAGACTCGCCCTTGATCGTGAAGGGCACGGGTCTTACACTTGTGAGTGTAGTAGAGAGCATCACGGTTGATTGTTCAAGAGATTGGCAGGCTTGAATGACAAGGCAGCTCATCCCTGATAAGAAATAAGTTTCCGACCAACCGAGGTCTAATCGTGATTTTCAAAATTGTAAAATCACGTAGGTCTTCTAATCGAATACCATCGTGCCATTCGATCTAAAGTGATCGCATAGAAAACTAGTAGAGCGATTATATCCTAGCTGTAGGCTAAGACTTAGTCCAAGACGGCGATATAAAAGGTCAGACTGGGGAACGGAGATACCCAAAGACATCGCCCATTACAACTAAAGCTTTAAAGATTATTACACTATGCCCTGATACCCCCTACCAATCAAAGCCACGACACCGTACGGGCCTGCGCTGTTGACCACGAGGTTCTTCACGCCTCCTAGGCGGCGACAATCCAGGGTTCTCTGAACGACAAATCCTTGAGTACATAATCGTAGAGTCCTCGACACAGTGACAATGGGAAATTCAAGGGAACAAAGAGGATTCACAACAAGCCCTTATTCAGTCTGCTTGAAACAAATGTACTGCAGCATCATATACCGATTGTCTCTTCCCTAGAAATACTCTTTCCGACAAAAGAGACGTTTGCAAAACGGCTTAACGACACCACCAATAAGACTTAGCCTCTTCCAGTAATCCCTTCCCGTAACAGTAGGTAACAAAGCTTGTGACCCCGCCGACTCCGATGGAACCCTGCGCCCCATTGTCCCCATCGTGGCGGTCGGCGTTCCACTCAGGAGGCCTACAGCTGCTGCACGGTGACAGCACACCGCCGCTGACCAGCACCTGTGCCGGCTCTATCTTGAACCCCGTTTCTCAAGTCCGGGATTAGTGGTAACATGTTAAAAAAAGTTCTCCGAAGGGTTATAATGCGAAAGGCAGAAGCTATATGGCTTTCGGAGCCGACCTGGACGCCCTGGATCTGACTAAACTATACACAGTATAGGATCTTACACTACTTCCTATTTGGAACATGCCGCAATCAAATCAGGATCATCCCATAACGTGAGATTGGCAGAGTCCGCTATGCGTATAGTATCTAGTAGGGGCTGTGACAGTGGCGTATGGAATATGAATAGCAAAGCTACCCAATCTCGATGATACAATACGCATTTAGAGCCTGGTAGTCTACAGATATACGCTGGCATTCATCATTAATCGCGAAGAACGACAGAGTCTGTTGCCAGCCGCCTATGAAAGGACTTGATCCCCACCGAAAATCGATTCTCAGAGCGAAGCTGGAGGCCCCGGCGTTCCGGCTCGAGAGCGCCCCATGTCAATCCGTCTCCCACGCCCCTTCGGGTTCGCCCGGTTTGGTCATTTCTGGATGTGGCTGCTAGCAAGCGGCAGTCTAATCTTCTTCTCGGCCATTAGCCTGCGGTATTTGTATTTCGAGTCGGTGTTCTGCGGGCCGAAACGCGGTGGCGCGCTCCCGGGCGAATGCTTCTACTTCCTCCGCTCCAAGGTGGTCCGACTCGGCATAGAGGCACACTTGTGGTGTGTATTGCCGGCAGGCATCCTAGCCGGGTTCCAGTTCATCCCGGCGGTGCACAGGCCTCCGCTTCTACGCATCCACCGCGTTATAGGTTACTCATCTATCATCTTGGCTTTAGTCGGCTCTCTAGCGGCCCTTCCACTCATCCGACATGCTTTCGGCGGTGACCTGGCGTCGCAGGCCTCGACGGGATTGCTCCTCGTATTGTTCGTGGTAGCTCAAATCGCTGGCTATGTCTGTATCAAGCGCCGTAATATCCAAGACCATAGGCGCTGGATGTTGAGGTCTTGGTTCTATGTCCGTCTTTGCCATATCACTTCATTGTCTTCGTCTCTCTCAAAAAAATCGCAAGCATGATCATGATGTATTGATATTGAACTGACACATGTGCGCAGGCGGGCTCTGTGATTACCATGCGAATAATCATGATTGCCACCTCTCTGGCTATCACGTCGATTGGCGGCTACTATTTAGCGATGCCGTGCGCTAAGATTAACTCCATCTTAAAGTCTCGCGAGGAGACGCTACGATGGTATCCGGAGTGCTCTCCATACTTCGCAGGTGACGTTGATCACAGGATCATTGTCGACGCTGACGTGTTCAATCCAAATCGTGTAGGCCTCGCTGCTGCGTTCAATCTATCGTATGGCATGAGTGCATGGCTTGCGATTGTATCCCACGCGGTTGGGGTAGAGTTCTATGTAGGTGCACGCATTTTCCCTTATCTTATAACACGCCTATTGCTGACACGCGAGGATAGATCCAGTCTATGAAGAGGCGAGCGACGAATGAGAGAGCTAAAAAGAGCAAGTAGATTAGCCTAGTATCTCGTGAACCGCACAATAATCATACGTTCTCTATCAAATCCTCTTCCTACCCCTTCAACGGGAGGCGTGGCTCTTCGTGTATGCCCAAGGAGACCTCGCCGATAGAGTTTTCTGGCCTCTCCCTACCGGTCTCCTGATGAGGGCGATCCTCGCCAAGCTTATCCGAGTCCCCTGAATACCACGGAGTCTTTACAAGAATCAACCCCTTTCGATGTATGCCTTATATTTTCCGTAAATTCACGAATCGTCCTGGAAATGCGTAGAATACGTCTTGTATGCGCCTCTCGAACTTGACCTTGCTCACCGGACCAGCGGCGGAACTGCCTCATTCACGCACATTTTAAAGACATGACACTTGTTTAAGAAAGGAGAGCTCATCTCAGCTGCCAGGATCTTGTAGGTGTTTTTATTCCTAGTCACTAACGAATTACATAGCTATCCTTTATTCTAGGGGTAGTATCATAACAAGACCCAAGCCAAAGCGCAAGCTCACTTAATCCTCCTACGCCTCTCCCTCCAACCGGTCCCTCAGCGAGACTTTAATCTAATCTCTCATCAAGGCAATCTAGCCTTTGTTTTACATTACCGCAGCTAGAGCTATTCCGCCCAGCCCCTTCGTGCTGCTCTCATCTATTAGGATCTTGTTATTAAGAGGACTGTCCCGGAGGGCGCCATATTCGTCAATTAGCCCCTA
This sequence comes from Xylaria sp. FL0933, assembly GCA_022578765.1. NCBI lineage: Eukaryota > Fungi > Ascomycota > Sordariomycetes > Xylariales > Xylariaceae > Xylaria > Xylaria sp. FL0933. The sequence continues at coordinate 103,088 of MU389753.1, forward strand.
GCCTGCCACCAGAGAAATGGGAGCGATGGCCTGAGTGCATAGACGAAGTCTAATAGGTATACGCCATAGAACGTGTATCGCATAGCTCCGACAACGTCCAAAGAAAGAAGTTCAGTCGAGAAACTGAAGGAAAAGGTGACAGATGTATATGTGAGAATGGAGTGTGCCTGTCTCCCTGACCTTAGCACAAGCCAGCGCATGCGATGTAGGAGGTCCGCTCAAGTCAGCTACTCAAGGTGATGATCTTCCAGAGAAGATGATAACAACATGGCTTATACTTCGAGACTCTCCGCGATTAGTCGTAGTATGGAAAATCGTCGTGGTGCGATGTCGAGCTCTTGGAAGAAGGTTGTGTAGGTAGGTAAAAATGATGCACAGGAGACGGAGACCGATACTCAGCAGGGTTTTCTTCGGATACGAGCCGTGAAATTTCTCCTTCATGAACAGACGCGTCGGCATTATGTTCGTTGGCTGGTTCATCTCTCAAAAGAACCCCTTGTACCAGATCCTCTGTGAACTTGTTCAGCGCTTTCGCTCTCTCATCATCCAATCTGTCCATCTTCTGTAATATATCCCTTTTGGGATCAATCACCTCACCTCGCCATACTGAAAGAAGCTGGTCGTTGTTGCAAAAGTCAGAATGATGATGATAGAGCGGAGCCTCGTCGTCATGCTTCTGAGATGTATGCGGTATATCATAGAGGGACTGGTCCTCGTTTTTCGCTCTGCGTATGGCTTGGCGAATCTCAAGGTCTCGTAGTTCGCACAATTCCAACGCCCACTTGATATCGGTGAGGTGTTGAACGTCTCGCGGCTCAACCTGATGAAGGATTCCGCTATGAAACTTGCTGAAATGTTCGACACATTGTATCGTATCCATCGGATACGCTGCTGAGTTATAGTCATCCAGTAGATCCACCAGATCTTTCATCACTTGTGTGGTGAGGATGAATAAGCTTCTTTCAGACGCTCTCGGGGCGGGATTCAATTTAAACCGGTAGTTAAAGCAACCGATAAAAGAGCTAATCCGGAGCGCTCTGTCGGGCTTATTGTCCAGCCACATCTGGTATTTCAAACGCCCGAGAACTATCTCCCTTCTGTCGTCGCGGATCTGAATAACCTGCTCCAGCGATGCGGTACAAGGGTGTGCTCCAATCGGTTGAATGTGTCCTTCGATGGACTGATCCACGGCCATTTGAAGAACATAGCGCAGGGTGTCAATGTCGTCGCCCCAAATTGGATGGGCACAGATCCGCTGAAGGAGATAGCTCGCCTCAGCCGACATCATAAGACTTCCATGACTCAGATAGCAGTCGCTTCCCAGTTTGAGACCATATGTGAAGAGATGGAGAGGGATTCGGCGAAAGATGACAAACATCATCTTCCACAGTTCGAGTTCAGCCTCACCCGAAGACTCCGAAACCTCGAAGCGGCCAGTATCCTTTTGTGGCCATAGCCGACTAAAATGTTCTTCGCAACCCTCGTCCCAAAAGCGACCCCGAACGGTATTGAGGTCTAGATAGCTCGCCACAGACGGAAAGAAGTCGTGAATGCGTAGCTGCATAAGCATGTCCCTATCTTGAGTGTGCTCGGGAAGTAGTATCCTAGCTCTCTTGTCGAGTTTCTCTTGGCTATGAGCTAAGTATCTCGTTCTGGCTAGTGAAGCTGGATTGGCAGCGGGCTGTTGGGAAGTGGCCGTGCCCCTGACAAGCTGTTTTTCCTTGGGATCGGGCTGTATGCGGGTACTTCTGGGGTTGTCGGCGAAAAACGCAGCTTGACGCTCGAATGGAGGCTGTGAAGGTCCATCGCCTGGATCCTCACCAACCTGAATGGGCCGTTTTCCTCGACGGTCGAATTGAATCCCTCGGCCTAGATGTCGATTTCGGTCATCATCATCAGGGTCAACCGTGTCAAAGTTGAAACTTCCGAAATTGTCGTAATCATCATCGTTGGTGTGGCGACGCATATCTCTCTGAGAACGTGCATCTTCTTCCTGAGTACTGCCGTTTCCCCGGCCAGGAGCACCTAAGGTCCTGCTCAGCTGATGCCGCTTTTCGGGAGCGATTAGGCTGAGGTCGGACTCGGGGTCATCATAGTCACCCTCATCCTCATCTTCATGCCCGTTAATAGATCGACCAGAAGGGCGGCGAGTGCCACGGGGACGGCCACGGCCGCCACGAGGGGGAGAATCGTGGAGTGTGTTAGGCTGCCGTGGGGTGAGACGGTAATCCTTGGGTTGCAGATCGCCCGTCCTCGTCCTGGTCTTCATCTCTGTAGGTGGTTGGGTAAACTTTGTCTTCGGTGCCCTCAACCCACGAGGTTGGTAATAAATGCCCCCGCCATGTTTCCGCGGGCGGCCAGGACCACGATGTCCAACAGGATTGCGCGGTCTACCGGCCTTCTTCGCCTCCGGGCGCTCTTCTTCGTTGGCTTGTTGATCCATCCCGAGCTTGAGAGGCAGAGTTGGTATGTAAAATCTTTGTGGAAAAGGTGAGAATTCTATATGGGTGGGAAAGGCGGCTGCAAAGATTGATGAAACGAGCAAAATGCAGGATGTGTGAAGTAAAGACGCCTGCCCATGTACATATTAGTAGGCCGGAAATTGGGTGGCAGATAAGTACCAAAGTACCGTGGTACTTATATGCATTCATGCACCCTTGTGTTTGCAATCATTGATTCTACTAAATTAGATCGCCTTAGATACATCTCTCTGCTATTTCTAGGCAACTAATTTTTTAAGCAAACGCTCAGTCTTTAGCCTTTTCCCACCTTAGTCGCATTCCAAGTCAATATCCGACTGTTGCACAGACTGCCTTCAAAAAAAGGATAATCGAGTTTCCTACCGTTCGAATCTCCATCACGATGCAAGGAGGTCGACAAGCTGCGGAAAACTCACTGTCTGGGGATAGCGAGCTGGCACAGGTGGCACGGAAGTGTCTAGACTCACCCAAGAGACACTTATTTGTTGTTGGGCCTCCGCGGTCTGGCAAGAGCACTCGCTTACCAATTATCCTAGCAGCTCTCAGTGGAAAAAAAGTGATCAGTGTTCAGCCGGATAACCGGGCTGCTCGGTATCATGCTGAATGGATTCAGGGGTCAATAGCAGCGAGCGTATCTTATGGGATAAGACTAAGAGTCGGCTACTACTCTGATGATACCGACATGTCGACAGAGTTCGTTCCCGATTACGCCGTGAGCTTCGTGTCATATAAGTGGCTGTGCCGAATGGTTGCCAGCATCAACTCCAAAGCGCTCAACACTGGCCTTGATAACGAGTACACAAGATCGAAGGCTGCTAAGGAAGACGAGGCTCTGAAGGAGAAGAGAAAACAGTACGGCGATCTGATCGGTTGTATTGTCCTGGATGAACTACATGCACAATCAGTGGCACAAGAGCTCGGCTACCTTGCTATTCATGCTGCGACTTCGGGGCTCGCGCAGCCACCGGTCGGTATTTCCGAGAAAACCAAGCTGATTGTCACGACCGCCTATCCCGAGAACAACACTTTTATGAAGCGTTTCGCCTTATCAGCGGAGCAAATCCGGCAACAGACCATCTCGATTTCAACAGGACTCGCACCATCCGCCAGTCATGTAATGATTCAGGAGCTATTCATAGCTGAAGATGATCAAACGCCGTCAGATTATCATACACGCGCCTGTCGAAGAGCTAGGGCTATACTGGAGAACGATAGAGACGCTCGCGTCCTATTGTTCATGGATACCACATGCTCATCCCGAAATATTGCGAGGTCGGGGCAAGCTGTGTTTCCGCAGCATATAGAAGTTATCGACCTAGAAGATGACTTCTACCTTAGTCGGATGCATTCTTACCAAAGCGGTCAGATGGTCATCCTGGCTACACCCAGCTTTGCCTCACGTATCCCGATAGAGGGAATAACAGATGTTATATGCCCACCTACTCAACTTCTCCCAGCCCTACACAAGAAGATACACAGGGAAGTGCTAGCAATCTCAGACCTCACGAGATGGGAGCTTGCTTGGGCCAAGAATCACCTTGATTCTAGGTGCAAGATTCCTACGATCCACTACATGTTCCGAAACAGCCTGTACTCGAAACTCTCCGAGTTTAGCGGTGCACGATTTCGCGCAGGTGATTTCATCGATATCCTTCTGGGCGCGATCAGGCTATGCCCGCAGTATGCGCTTGGTGCGCAGACGCCCGTGCGATTTAAAATACCCTTGCAGACGGCAGAGGAGGCGCTTTATCAGTTGACACTGATACCGGAGACAGTCAGCCCAGCTCCGAGCAAAACGAAAAGTCCTGCGCCGTATTATCAGATATCGCCTACGAATCGTACAGAGTCTATGCTGAAGCTGATGGATCGCTCTGGCCTCGATCGAAAACAAGCATTCTTCCTCGGGCATCTAGACCAGCAGATGGCTGACTGTGAACTTGGTGCGACCTACCAACGTTTCGTGAGCATTGTGGGAGTTTGCATGGTCGTCTTTGCCGAAGTTCCTATTCTTACCCGGATATATGCCCCAAGCTCTGGCGGGAGAGCAGCTGAGTGGTTCAGGAGCCACGGAGATCTTCTTTACTTGGGAGAATATCGGGACTTTACATGCGATTCCTGGGTCAATGCCGTTGTCTGGATGAACATCAAGCAGCAGGCCGACGCCACGAATGTTGCTATCTGCAAAATATCCCTTGCGAAGTATAATAGTCTCGAAACTGCCGTGGACGAGGTAGCGGTGCAAGCCGCCGAACCCAAACTTCGATTCCTAGCACGCATGATAGGCCTCAACGAAGAGTCGCAAGATGAGCTGTGCAATGGTTCATTCCTCTCGGAAGTTGAGAAATTCAACTGCGCCAAGAACAAACGATACCAGGAGGCTATTGAGGTTCTATGGGACTCATACTTGGATGCATACCGATTCAACCTCGCTTACGTACAGATAGAGAAGGACTCCGTAAAGATAACTGATATTTCAAGTGGCCTTCGAATGGACTATCAATGGGAAAACCTAGCGATTGATCTGTTCGGACAGGCAAGAATAGCGGAGAAGAATGGCCGAGATGGATTCTACGTCACCGCCTCAAGTTTGATAGACCTTCGCCTACGGAATTTAACCGTCATGCCTCTCGGCATTGTTCGCAAAATTACGGAAAAAGATAACGACGGATATCCTGGAGCATGGGATCTACACACACATCTGAAGCTTGGTGGAGAGTAAATTGAAGAAGACACTGCCAAGTCAGCGCAGTGACGTCGTGTGAGAAGAGCATATGCGGCTGAACTGGTAGTGATAACCACTTGGTAACTATACGAGCGTACCATAGAGACCTTAATAAATCTTTTCAGCCCGCGCATGTATTTCTGTTGAACAGTTAGACCACGGAATATACGAAGTAATAGAAGCGCAATTGTTCAACTGACTCATACTCTAGGAGTTCTCTCTGCCATGGACCACTACCACTGCATTGTCCACTGAGAAGAGACAAACGTGTTATGACATAAAAAACATCAAAAATTGAGTAGAGTTGCGATTGAAAGAATTGGAAGGTTTGTGAGAGCGCACATATCTTAGGTCTCATTGAAGGTGCAGCAGAGAAACACTGATATATTAACAGCGCCTAACTTTAATTTGTTCATCAGAAGTCCTTTGTAGAGCATGAAGGGATGTTAAGCAAGCTAATCCTTATTTAATTGGAGCTAAATGATGCAGTTGGAATTAAATCTGTTGAAGCAGATAGATATTATTCCCTAGTTCTGCTAATATGTTTGTGTATCTAGCATCCCACCGTGGTACCGGTAGTTGCCCTAATGAATGAGATCCAAGTACTGAGGTACCTCATGAACTGTGGTAATTAACCCTCCCCGCCCATATTTCATTGTTCTGTAGTTCAAGTGCAGCAGAAAAGCACGACACTACCAAAAATAGAACATAATCGAGTCGGGCGCTTGACCCCGTTTGCAGCTATTATATCATTAGTACTGTGAGATGTTCACATCGTTACAGTTCCATCCCTCCTGTTAGCCGTATTGTTCACAGCACAATGATGGAAACGGACGATTGGAAAAGTAATGAGAAGAGCGAGGGATACTCAGACCTCATGTGGGAGCAGCGGCATATGCCAATGCGCATCATCAAGTCGCTTCAGCATCAGAGGCCCTGGAATAGCAAGATTCGATTACCCCAAGAGGCCGATACGACCAATGGAGCAGATTTCTGCCACCTTGAAAGCCACGATCTGGACTGCCTTCTGGTGTTGATTCGAATGCTGATGAGTCTGGGCTTTTGCCCGCAAGATAAGTATCGTCGGACCGCCATCATGAGATGCGCAGGGCATGACTTCGGATGGGATAGACGCTCCGACTATCTGGCCAAGGGTATGCTCGTGCAGAAGCTGTTCCCCGAGAGCCTGGACAACATGGACTCCCTGAGGTCCAAATTGACATTCGAAAACTTGTTGAGACATCCAGGTGTCGACAAGGTCATATTCGCCTGTCGAGCATTCAGCCTCAAGAACCCCCAGCTATTCATTAGCGACCCTGATCCGAGACAGTCCGCTCACATCGAGTCGATCAAGCCAAGCTCATATGAAGACATGACGAATGAGAACGAAGTCAAGTGGGACGGTATCAAGACACTCGAGCAAACCATCGCAGGACAGTCTTATGACCTCGACCTCAGGGCCGAAAACAAGACCAAAATCTCTCGACGATTCTGTACAGTCCCCGACTTCATCCGAGTCATGTTCACACCTGGCGAGGGCCGTCCGCGCAGTTTCGATGACGTTCGACGATTTCAATTGAAAAGCCCAACTATCCAGTACGGGGGGAATGGCATGGTCAGAGAGGTCATGTCGAATTCGACGTATATCCTCCACGCTGTTGTCAAGATGGACCCTGAGCACCCGATATGGAACCCGGCCGAGGTGCGACTCTACGATGTTGGAGCCAAGATGATTCTACCCGAGCGACAATGCAACAACGATCATCGAGATCTGATCGGACAGAAGATTAGGCCGGACAGCAAATGGAAATTGGGAGATCCCAAGTTCAAGTTTATGCTGTTCTACAGTAGATGGGATTCGCCCAATGATGAGTTACCACCGAACAAACCTATCCAAGCGCAAGAACCTGCTCGAGTCAATAAGTCTGCGCAAGTCGATGACCCTATGCAAATCGACGATCTTGTCTCAATCGACGAGCCTGTCCTCTCTGTGACATCCATGAGCATTGCATCACGAACTCCGCAGCCCCTCAATACTCAGCTGGGGATTTTGCAACGGCCTCAATCATCAGAATTGAGCCATGATAAGTGGCAAGGAGATCTGCGTGCGTGTATGGAGTTTGCGAATCGAGTAGGAGATTCGGCACCAGGTCTGCGCTCAGTATCGACATCCCTTCAAGTGGGGGAAATGTCACGATTCGCGGCCGTCGCCATGGCGGATGGCAGTGACTCAATTTTTTTGATACCTGGATACAATACTTGAAGCCAGGTGTCGCAGGAGTTGAATCAAGGGCTTGGAGAATAACTCAATATGAGTATAATCTTCTATGAGCGCATAGACCTTTGACTATCCAGAAGACTCCCCTGGCCCCTGGCAGCCAGCCAGCCCCCGCGTACAGCACCCCCACGGCCCAGGCACCCCCCTTGGATGCCTGGCCTGTGTCTCAGAGGTCGGAATAGCTTCATTTATCTCTCAACCAAAGCCTCTGCGATAGGGCTTCATGCCTGTGATGAACACGAATACGAAGGTTTGATGCAGTTCGTTGGGCCTTGCATAGGTGGCCTCCCGTCTGCGCGTGTACAACACCAGGAGTAGATGATGAATTGTGGAAGGGTCGTAACAGCGTGGTAGAGCTGGACCAGGTCCTACTTTGTATTAATAGGAAAATGAGAAGACAAGAGATTGCTATACGTTGATTATCAAATAATGTGAGATACTGAGATAGAATTACGGAAAAGACGCGTCGCATGATCAGCACAGTCGGGAAATGTTTCTTCATCTAAACATATTCTTGAGATTCAAGTCGGAGAGCTACAGTCTTCGGCTTCAAGGAGTAAGGCATCATCTTATTTGTATGCGATGACTTCTCCCACAATACTCGTACAGTTTATTCAAGTAAATACAACATGTTTGGATCTTCCATCCATCTCTCTTCTTGAGGCGAAGACCGATATCATCGAGACCTCTTCAAAACCCGGAATATGCCCCCCTCCCTGACAACACACAGATTTAGACTCGTTCAGCTTTGATACCGCATAAATAAGCGGCGTGGAACTCTGAGCCACAAGTAGAACAAGGCTCCTTGCAATCATTATCCTGATGATCCATTCCGCCGCAGTTACCGCATACATCTGGTTCGGGAAACGCGTTCTGCAAACGCAACATCGACCGGGCTCTGACGGACTTGGGATCACCTCTAGGGGCTCTTTCCCGGCGGCTTGGAGGTGTGTAATTCTTGATATTCTGAAGTGACGGTCCGGCAGAAACTGATTCTTCTCGCTTTGGCTGGATCGTGGGCATGGGCCCGTCGTTCCGTGGGTCGCATTTCTCTTCCTCGGGAGACCACAATTGCCCGGCCAGGCTGCTGTTGTAGGCCGCATTTCCGAGAGTGATACCCGCTCTAGTCGGTTCTGGGATCCGATTCTGAGCCTCGCGTGTAGGATCACCCACGTAAGCGTAGTTGTATGCTTCGGGAGGATTCTGCTTAGCCTCCTGTCTTGCGAATTTTGAGGAGTATGGTAGTTCTAGGACGTCAGACTTGATGAATTTTCTCTGAGGCCGCGCAAATTCTGCGGTAATGACTTTGCCCAACTTCATTGTAGTCTTAACCGGAGGCTTTCTCTGACGATTAAAGATCAGGTAGATAAAGTCCTCTTCGCCTTTCTTGCGCTGGGGGCATTTGTCGTACAAGTGTCTTGCGCTATCACACTTGGGACAAGTCTCCATCCAGCCGCTGTTGCCTGTCTTGACACAGAAGGCGGCTTTGTGATTTTGCGCGCCACAGTTGCCGCAAGTCATCGGGTCGATCTCTTCGAGCTCTTCTGGCTCCGCGGGGCCCTTCTTCGTCTTCTTGGACTTGGTCGTATTGCCGTCGTCGGCGTTGTCGCCACGACCTCTCTTCTTCGTTGATGGTCGAGGCGGGGGAGGCATGCTGCTGCTTGCCTGTGTGCTTGAGTAAGACACATTGACGGGAACTGCTCCAAGATTTTGAAGCATCTGCCCTATCATCCGCGGATCGACAGACATGCTGATGTGACCTTGACCTGGGTTATGATCCCCACGGCCTCTTCCTCTACCTCCTCCTCGACCGTCACGACCTGTTGGACCGCCACGGCCTCCGCGCCAGGGACCTCTTCCTCCACGATGACCTTCACGGCCACCACCTCTGTTGGGATTCATTTTTCTTTCTTTTTTTTTATAGCTTGAATGATTCCCTAAATCTTCAATAACAGCACGAGGTGCTTGTCAGTCAAAGATTGTGTGCAGTGGGGTGGTGGTTGTGATGGTGATGATAATGGTGGTGGTGGTGGTGGGAAAAAAAGAAAGAAAGAGAGAAGGAGAGAAACAGCAGAAAAGGAGAGATAAATCAAAATTGTGTGCGCGGGGTACTATCGTCTGCCTGGAAAGCAAACAATTCCTCGCATATTCATTCTACCTGGGTACCTAGGTACTTCGAAACTTCATATGTAGCCCACGTTGATAGCCTAGCAACGAGCATTTAGTGAGATAAGGCTACAGGCTGGTCACTGGCGGGATGCTTAGGAGGCTGTCCAACAGTATAATACGTTGGGAGATCGATCTTACAGCTCTCTCTCTCTCTCTCTCTCTCACTTATATTATATGATCTAACCCCTATCTTCGCTCGTGATTCTCATGACACAAGCTTGAACCCAGCTTAGTTACAAATATCGTGCTCTCGCAAGTATGACTTTACACTAAGGTTCACTTCTCTTGGGAGAGAAGAGTTTCTGGTTTTCAGGCTCGATTTAATACCCAGGAAGCATTACCGGACGTTTGGCATTTGTTCTTGTTCCACCAATAGTGCTAGACGTTGGTCGAGTTTCACGTCATGTCATGTCTTCTGGATGATGCAAATATATGTCGTAAATGACTGTAACTCACAATAAATTGCATCATCCACAGCTCAAAATGAACCCTCCAACTTCCAGTGCTGTAACTATTAGATATTATATATCACTTCCTAGTGAAATCACCGCCAGTCAACTTGTCAGTAACTAAGCTATTCAGCCTTTCTGGGAGCAGTGCAGAAGATGACAACTGGGATAATAGTGCCAGGCCTTCATTCTTCCTTCTCCACGGCAATGCAGAATTGTTATAGACCAAAATAGATTCGTGTGAGCACGGCATGTGGCCCTGATCAAATCTTTTGGCCTCAAGAATTTCACGATAATAAATCGCTTAAAGCCCAATATTGTACGATGTCCTTGATTAAAAAAGGAAAAGCTGAAACCTTTATTTCCTGCAAATTCTCGGGGAAGAGAAGGTTTAAAGAAGCGTAGTCCCATCTCAACTCGTAGTAGTGGTGCTGTTGAAGGATTCAATGAACAGTTCCTTGGTACATCTCTAATCATACCCCTTGCATCAATATCAACTATCTATAAATCATCTACGTAAAAAATAGTGCTATTGATCCTATAAGAGAATACAGAATGCCGGGTCTTGGTTTCTTGTTGATGCTATTCTTGTGCTAAGCCAATAACAGCATAACAATACTCATCCAGGACACCGCGAAGAGGTGCCCGGCAATCGTCCTGGACCTCCACCGGATATGTAATACCTGGCTTCATTGGTTGAAGGATGCTAAGTAGGCACTGAAAGCCGTTGCAGACAAGATGAGAAGACGTACAGCAATAAAAGACAGGTAGCTGAGCCCTGTCTACTAACCCTCTCTTGACATGTCTGCGAGGTCATGAGGCCCACATTAAGCTGACAGCTGGTGCTCTTGCTGAGGGGGGGAGAGTGGGAAGGTTCCAATCTTGCAAGAAGCTTCCAAGCCTTCCCGACTGATACTTTACATGATCGGTAAGTAAACGCCGTAAGTCTCTTACGGTTTCTGTCATCTGCTTCTCATCAAAGAGTGCCCATCGTCAAGATGAGCCGTAGCTTCCCCTCCCACGCCCACGCTCACGCCCACGCGTAGGAGAGTGCTCCTCTGGTACAGTCGATTGAGTATTATGTGCGGCAAGGTCGCTAGAGGAATATATTGAAGTATTCTTCTTTATCTCGTGCAATGTAATTGCCTTGATGACGTTTAAAAGCATAGCTCTTTCGGCAGACTTCGTGAGGTGGTAACTTGGCGGGTGGAACGGGCTAGTCAGGGTCAGACTCGTCGAGTAGGACAGGCTCGTCGACTTCATGACCAACTTGTTCGTCCCTGCGTCTAACCCCTTCCATCAGCCCTTGAGTGAACTCATCTAGCTCTTTTGCTCTATCATCATTGATTCTGTCTAGCCGCTGCAAGATAGCGCGGTGAGAATCAATCACCTCTCCCCTGAAGACTGACATAGTCTGTGGGCGGAGGTAGGAATATTTCAGATAGAGCGGGAGTTTGGAGTTATGCGTCGTACTCGTATGCTCTACGTCGTAGAGATACCAGCCGTGGTGATCCAATCCACGCATAACCTTGCGAATCTCCATGTCTCGTAACTCGCACAGTTCCAATGACCACTTAAGGTCCATGAGTTGTCTACGGTCTCGCGGCTCGATCCGGTCAAGAGATGCACCGTAAAACCGTCGGAAACGCTGAAGACACTCCTTAGTCGTGGAATATATCTCGGGGCAAAATTGGTCTAGCACCGAGAGAACATCTTCCATCACTTTGACTGTGAGAATGAACAGGGTTTTCTCATGCTCTCCGGGGACTCTGTCGGATCTGTCGGACCTAAGTCGTGTTCGGATATCCGAGAGGAGATTCTTCATCTCAGGCTTCGCCCCCGGCTTCGTCCGAGACCACACTTCCAAGTGAAGACGTGCCTGCAGTTCTTCTGTTAGCTCTCCGAAGCCTTCAATACCCTCGAGATCCTCGGGACCGACAAGTGGAGCGCCGATGGGAATGGGATGTTCCGGCACAGATGCTTGTACGGCCTTTTGGAGGACGTAGCGTAGCGGATCGATATCTTGACCCCAGATCTGATGGGCGCAGATCCGCGTGAGAAGATAGCTTGCTCTGGACGACATCATAAGACTTCCTGGCACCTTGTAACAGTCGTCGCCGAGCTTGAGGCCGTACGTGAACAGATGAGGAGGAATCTTGCCATATCGGACAAACATCATCTTCCACAACTCGAGTTCGTGTGAATCCGAACGATCTTGGGGTCCTTGACTAAACCGATAGGTAGCATGCTTTTCTCGTACCCAGAGCTTGCTAAACTCGTCCTCAACCAGTTGACTCCAGTACCAGCGCCGCACCTCGTCATGTTGGATGTAGCTATCCAAAGACGGGAAGACGGTGCGAATATCCAGCTGGTTGATCTTTTCCCTTCGGCCGGAATATGCCGGTTGCTCTATACTAGCTCTGGCATCGAGCTCTTCTTGAGTATCGGCCGGGTCTTCGATTTCATCGCCTTCTGGTATAACGTGATGTTGTTGAAGGGGCGCTACGGAAGTTGACTGAGCTAGATACCCCTGTGCAGGCCCTTTTCCCTTGGGATCAGGTCGAATTCCTTGATCTACATGGGTAATTCGGCGACGTTCGGGGGCCAAGGTATCTTGACGCTTGCGTGGTGGTGGCTGTGAAGGCCCCTCGCCTGGGTCCTCGTCATCCTGGAATCGCCGTTTTCTCAGAAGGTCGAACTGGGTCTGTCGGCGTACAGGTGAATCCGGATCATCTTGATAATTGAAAATTCCGTCGTCGTCGTCGTCGTCGTCGTCGTCGACAACAACGATTTGATCATCGTCACTTTGACTGTCGGCTTCTTCTTCTTCTGCTTCTTCTTCCTCATCTTCACTCAAAGGACGGCGACGAGGGCGACCGCGACCACCACGAGATGAACCACGCGGGGCAACAGGCTGTCGTAGACGGTAATCTTTTGGTTTCAGATTACCTGTTCTCGTCCTCGTTTTCACTTCCGTAGGTGGTTGAGTAAACTTAGTTTTCTGTGCTCTCAATCCACGAGACTGGTAATAACCTCCTTTACCATCCTTCCTTCGTGGGCGGCCGACAGAACGCCGGACGGGATTCTGCGGATTCTGCTCGTCTTCTTGACCTTGATCCATTGTGACTAATCTACAAGGAACAAGAAACGTGTTGTTGTGAGACGTGATGTCAGAGTTCGCAAAGATTGGTATGAATTGTGGTAACTTTGTCTGAAGGTGAGGTGGAGGCTGAGGTAGCTAAGCTTGTGTGAGAAAGAAAGGAAAAGCCCAAGTTTGTTTGTGTATGGGTGGTGGGGGGTGAGTACCTACTTAGGTACAAGCTACAGCTCCTAGTGACTGCCCAGGTGACCTCTGGGTGCAGTGAGTTAGTTACTGATTCCTCGTGGGAATGAATATTGAATAGGTACATGAAGCCAGGTACTCTAGATAACGTCTTCCTCCTCTATGAGAAAATACTCCCACCTTCATTATCGTCATATGTAGTAAACTGTAATACTCGGTTCAACCCCTCACGCGTATGGCCAACCTTTCACTACCTAAGTTGGAGACCATATGTCGTAAATGACCATAACCTGCAATAAATTGCACCATCTCACAGCTCAATAATAAACCCTCCAACCTCTAGTGTTGTAACTAAAAGTCTCTATTATGTATTATCACTTCCTAGTGAAATCATCGCCAGTCAGCTTGTAAGTAAGCCATTTAGCCTTTCTGTGAGTAGTGTAGAAGATGACGGCTGGGATAATAGTATCAATTCTTGATCCTTCTTTCTCCATGGCAATGCAGAGTAGATTGGAACATTTCCCCTCTTTCCCTTTAGCAATTTCATCAGCAGTTAGGTTAATGTGCGCCTCATGACCTCGCAGACCATGTCTAAGATACAGGTGTATGATTTAAGGCGAGACGGGAGTATTAGACAGGGCTCAGCTGCCTGTCTTTCACTGCTGTTCGTCTTCTCGTCTTGTCTGCGACGGTCTTCAGTGCCTGCTTAACATTCTTCTGTCCTTCCCGTGACTCAAGACCGTAGTAATAAGGGGCTAATCCCTGCAAGGAAGCGTCAGGATCCACCAGATAATCTTGTTACAACAGTTTTGTTAAAGATGAGAGGGGAAAGAATGGAGTGGGAAGAAATACTAACCCGCAGTCGTTCGAGTCGAATGCATGTACCTGTTCGAACATATTGCTTCGATGTAAGGAATAATTATATTATCATTGTCTACCTTAGCCCCTGAGTATACGCTCAATCTCGCGTCAAATTGCTGCAATCGACATCCATTGGCAAAATCAGTCTTTTTAAAATCGCTACTTGACGGCAGGATATAATTAGAATGCTGTAATGTGGTTGGTTGGGACTCGGGGAGTCATGTCGTGTCGTGTCGTGTATGACAAAGCCAGAAAAACGAGTCACGTGACCGACCGCCCTTACTTGGCCCGGAAAATCAATCTGGAAGAACTTGAACTCATCATTATATGACTTCCTGTTCATACAAAAGACAACCTGATCCAGCTGTATAACACTGCGAAGGCCCTTGCATAACCTTTCTACAAGTATTGCAAAGAAGACGGCTGGATAATGGTGATAGTCTCGTCTAGACCAGAGCGGGTGTCAACCTGCTTCCTATCAAAGAGTTCTTAGCGTCAAGATGAGCCGTAGCTTCCCCTCCCACGCCCACGCGTAGGAGAGTGCTCCTCTGGTACAGGCGATTGAATATCATGTGCGGCGAGGTCGCTAGAAGAATATATCGAAGTACCCTTCTTCATCTCGTGTAGTGTAATAGGCTTGACGACGTTTAGAAGCATGGCTCTTTCGGCAGACGACTCGAGCAACTGTCGGGTGTTCGCATGCGGACCACTTCAACTTAGCTCAGTAAAGTATTGGGATACAACCATATTTGGGCTCTTCGTACGATAACAAGAATACATACTACGTACATCTGGTGTCAACCAGCGCTCAAGGCCACCCAGACTAGGGAAAATCAGATCGAATTCGCAGCCCATGGCAAACTCTCCCCGCCATCATCTAGACATATCAGTGCGCCCGTGCACCCGTGCGCCGGACCACCCTCGCCTGGCCGATTCCATGGGTGTCAAGGTATCCGGTCTCTGGAGTCAAGCTGTGTCACTGGCGGTCTTGAGTATAAGGTAAAGGGCTCAGTATCATTAACTCCTGGACCTCCTCTCACTAGACAAAGAGGGAAGCCCGACTATTATACAGATAAAACTGAATTATAACCACCCGGTGCGTTAAGAATCTCCTGTCCACCGCTGAAAAATAGCCCCCTTTGTGGGAGGTGGAAAAGTGGTGTTATGAGGGGGGGAAACAACCTGAACTCGTGTACGCTTTCAAGTCCTTAATCATCCTCAGGAACGAGTGGTATGTTCACCTCGGGTTCCTCCAGCACAAAGTTCGTCTCAACACCCCTTGCCATTTGGGCAATGATAAAGAGAGTTACCTGGTGTCTGATAGGAACATGAGAGTCGGTATTACTGGTTCCCGTGCCTAGATCATTGATGCCTGTGATCCAAAGGCGCTCTGCAAGTCCCTGCAAGTGTGTGTTTATTGAATTTAGCTGGCCCGCGGGGGGTTTGGGCTGCAGACCAACTATCGGTCCTTTTTCCTTAATAGACTCGACAGGTTGAGGAAGCTTGTCGGCTTGAGCACGCTTGTCGACACGACCGGAACTTTCTTCTAAAACAGGCGCGCTAGTTGAGACAGGCTCATCGACGTGCATGGGGTCGTCGACTTGCACGGACTTATTCGCTCGGGTAGTTTCGCCAGCTTCGTCGGTTCGGGCCGGCTCGTCAGATGGTGACCCGTCGTCGTGAACAGGCTCACCGGGGCCGGATCCTTCAGCTGCTTCATCTGTCAGGAAAACCACTCATATGAACTTTGTCTTTGGTACCATTGACTTACACGGCTGGCGATATACTCCTTCAACTTCCCGCTTTCGAGAACGGCCGCCGGGATCGCCATCGAGATCTGGAGGGCTCTGGTCGTTTCCATGATCTTGATACATTGTGACTTTGGAATTCAAAGAACTGTAATGCTGTATAAAATTAGCAGAGATCATGGTGGCTATTATAGACTCTATACTTACCAACGATTTACTCGGTGTGGTGTATGAATTGAGCGTTTAGATCGAACCGTGGTAGCCTTGATGAAACCCGTAGGCTGGGGGGAGATACCTAAATTTATGTGCGTGGAAGGAAACAGACACTCAATGCCACTTGTGCGTGGGCGGGAGTACCTATGTACCCTATCTACGAACGCCTTAAGCATATCGAAATAAACAATCATAATACATGTTATCCTGCCTACCTCAGTACGCTATCAGTATTTTCGATTGCTGTATGTAAGTACTATGTGCCCGTCCACTTCGCTCCCTTTCCAGCAATTCAGACGTATATGACCACTATTCAAACAGACAGAACGCGGTGAAAGACTCCAATAGAGCGCGAGACTTGAAAATGGCATCACTGAAATAATAGTCGAGCTCCTCATAGCTGACTGAGAGTCAACAGTGTTGAAATAGTGTATTACAGAGGGGACAAAGTAATGCATACTTTTGCCAAACAGTCGAACAGTCTGAAATATATTAGGTTCTTCGTGGTGCACAGCTCGACGGTATATCCATATCATCAATTAATGTACATTCTAGACTTTTTTCTATCATCGAGTCTCCCCCGGTATTGCTAAGGCAAAACGCGGGGTACAGGGGGCACATTTGATAGTAGCGCTCAACAAGACATATAACAACTGCCATCGCACTCATGCTTTAGTGGGTTACAAATAACATACAGTGTCACAGCTATTTCGATGTCAGAGTTTTTCACAGGTGATGCCAATCACTTTCTGTTGGATCCTGAAAATAATGAATGAAAATGAACAACCAGCGGGGTATCTGATTAGTGCCGGAATTTTGGGGAAGTGTTTCTCCAATTCGGCATTCTTTACCCCGGACAGGCCTGAAGAACTCAATTTATGCGGAAAGGGCTAGGTTATTAAATATAAAATCTAGAGCTAGTGCTGTACTTCTGTTGGTATTCCTGACCAAAGTCTGCACGAAAGTAAAGAGTGGGAAGATGAGAGGTTTCCTGTCCTTAATTGCCATCTTGTCAGTGGTGAGGGGAGCTGTGTTGGAGAAAGGTTTGCCGGGGAGCGTTATTCAATTATATCCTGCAGATGGTCAACAAAACATCAACCCTGATGCGCAATTGAAGCTCACTTTCACGTCTCCTCCGTCAATAGGGTCATCCGGCAAGATCAATGTCTATGACTCGAAGGACAAGAAGCTTGTCGACACTTTGGATTTGTCGGTCCCATTCTCCCCTAGCCCGTATGGTAACGGGTCTACTAAAGCCAATTACACCGATACGACAAAGTACCAAACCAACATCATTGGCGGACTGGACTTCTATTTTAACCCCATCATCGTCAGGAACAACACGGCTACCATATATCTACACAACAACCAGCTCACCTACGGTCGCACATACCTCGTCGAGATTGAGCCTACCGTGTTGAAACCAGCGAACGGATCATTCAGTGGGTTTACTTTAGACCGACCCTGGACGTTCTCAACGAAGGCCCATGGCCCAAGAGACGATGCGACAACCGTTGTGGTGGCGGCAGATGGCTCTGGTGACTTTAATACAGTACAAGGTGCCATTGATTGGGCACCCGCGAACCCGACTAAGCGCACAACTATTTACATCAAGAATGGGAACTATGAAGAACTAGTATTCTGGCAGTATAAGACGAACCTGACGATCCGCGGCCAAAATCGAGAAAAGACCATTGTCGGGTATCCAAACAACAGCGCTTTCAACCCTCCGAATCGGCAAGGCCCCTCTCGTAGACCCGCGTTCTCTTTCCGAGGAGTCGCCGACTTGCAGCTTAGCAGCTTCACTATCAATAACTACTATCCAGGTCAGGCGGAGGCCTTGCTCGCTGATGGCGTACGACTGGTCTTAGACCACATGTCGCTTAATGGTGCCGGTGATGCGTTTACAACATACGGGACAATTTACGTCACCGATAGTAAACTTACAGGAACGGGCGACACAGTTTTGGGATACGGAAGCGTGTATTGGCTACGAAGCCGAATCGAATCATACGGTGCTGTAACCTGGACGCGAACCGTCCAAGGCATTCATGGCAATGTCTTCGTTGATAGCACTATTATCGGTCGGGAGGGCGACTCGACATTCGCACGTCTACCCGATAACTCAGGAGGCGTGATGGATAATTGGCCATATGCTGAAATGGTTCTCATTAACACAAGGACAGATGGGATTGCTGCTGAAGGCTGGGGTCCCGTACAAGGACCTCCTTTTGATAGCAGTCATGTGCACTTTTGGGAATTCAACACTACCGACTTACAAGGTCAACCGATCGATATGTCTCAGAGGTTGAACGTTTCCAGGCAATTGACGTTGCCAAGGGATCAACAGATTATCGACGAGTACAAGAATCCCGTTAACATCTTGGGAGGATGGAAACCTATTGTACTCGAGGCTTGAAGAGATATGAACACAATTCAATGTAAAAGCTTACTGATTTCCCAGAGCGCTAATGGTACATGGCAATAGAGACACACAACAGATTGTGATACCGACTTCGGCACATTTTTTTGAATTGGTCGTTTATTAGACCCTAATAAACGCTCGGTCGATTTGAACATACCCCGTACAATAAGAGAAGCACCCTATGTCACCTCAACCACAACGACTTACATCCTTAGCAAAGTACCCTCCCCTGACTCCTCCAACTGGACCTTCGTAGCACGCGCTTGAGCTTTCTGCTCTTGTAAGCTGTTGGCATGCGCGAATTGATTCTTAGTCGCATCATCAAGGCCATGAAACAGCATAGCCAATGCACTACTCTTCCAAACCTGTGTAGTCGACTTCTCAGATTGGTAGATCATGGCTAGAAGAAACACAAGAGCGCCAACAACGACAAGAATGGGAACGACGGCAAACCCCCAGTGCACATCAACGTATGATTCCATGTACACGGCACGACCAGTAACAGGCACTGCGCCCATGAAGCTGCGAAAGATAGCAGTCATCGAAGTCGCCGTATCGCTAACCAGTCGATCGAGGCCGTCAGGATATTCGTAGTAATTCCAATAGAATGCCGTCACAATGTCAGAGTCAAAGAATGTCTCGCCACTTGAGATACCGACGGTAAGATTCACGACGACACTGTTATCCGTGATAGTGCGGTTGTATGCGGCGGCGCTGCGAGAGGCGGACCCGTTTGCGAATAAGGAAGAAAACCACCCGCGCATGCTCAACATAGCCTCGATGCCGAGTTGGTACTGTGTTCCATCCTTGCCACTGATGTAGACGTTATGATCGTGACCATCGTTAAGGTTACTGTTGTCGACGACGGTATTATTCATCTTGGTATCGAGGGTCTTTTCTTCCAAGACACCATTTGACACCCTAGTCTCGATCGTCTGAACACATGCCGATAATGTACATTGCCGCGCCCAAGGTTTAGTCTCGCCAGGCTTCCCATCATATGCCTCTGTGCCCATGAATATGAGTCGCACGATAGACGAATGCGGTTGATCACCTCGTGCTGTTGGTATCTGCGACGTCATACTGAAGACTTCTGTGCGATCGGTAAGCTTAGCACCCTGGGGCACTTGCCATCCGCAACTATTGGAACTCTCTCCTGGGGCGCAATATTCCTCTATGAATGGGGTGAGATCCACGCATTCATCACATACGGCGAGCGTGTCGTAAGGATCCCACGTGCAATTTCCACTTTGGCATTCAAATGCGAGGGCCTCATTGGGACGATCATTTTCCGCGAAGAGACCGTTATAAACAGCGGACTTCAGGGGTAAAATTGGGACGAAGCCAGCTAACAAACGAGTTAGCCATTTTTCAGACGATAAACTCAGGTATGGACTAACTTGAAGATGTCTTCCCTGGAAGTGCGCCAGTATAGTTGAGTGCTCGGGAGATGCTTGCACTTTCGAGGCTCTCTACTTCTCGTGTTTGATAAGTGGCGATCTGTTGTGCAAAGGGGCCCAGGGAGAGAACAATGATAGAAACCAATGCCCCGAAAGAGCCAAGCCACCTATGTATTCCAGTATTAACACACTGAGGTTCGAAGCGGGCTGGTAGAGTAGTCTTACCCTCCACGAAATGTGAACAATAGCTTGATAGCACCCCAAGTCCCACGACTCGCCTCATCAAACGCCTCCATATCGGATAATCGTGTTCGAGACTCCTTGAACCGGATCCACTTGAGTTGACTCATACTGTTCTGGAGCGAGATATTCATAGCAGCTGTAGTTACAGCTGCCAATACAGCGATAAGGGCGTTAAGCGTGATATAGTATGGCCATTCGGGAAGAGCATGCCCGTTGAATTTTGCCAAAACTCCCATTATCGATCCCACAGCTCCTAGGGCAACCGTGACGGCAATAATTTCGGGAATCCATGAGGCACTGGAAGTAAGTGTGAAGCTTTTCTTGATTGAACTTGAAGAGGATGACAAGAAAGGTTTTCCTGAGGAAATGTGAGTAGACACTGTACTTCCACTCCATCCACGATGGTGTGAAGAGAGATTTGGAGAAGCGTCAGGGTAGCCGGAATATGGCGACATTCCCTGGAAATTGGAGCCGTTCTGGGTATCTGGATCCTTTTCTTGGGCATGGGATACATATTGACTGTTTTGGGGGATCGCTTGTCCCTGATTGTCGTATAAGAAATACTCACCGTCAACGTAGGTATAAGCCATCATTCGAAATTTGGTGTTCTCCTCTTATATCTCTAGAAAAGAGAGAACGAAAGAAGATTAGCAGATACATGTCTTATCATCACAATAATGATCAGCCCTACGGACAATCAATTTCGTTGTACCATCACCTTGAGCAAGGGAAGTCCGAAATGTTGGGAGCAGGCTGCGTTTGCCACCAACCACGTTCTGGCGATTTTGCTTGGCATAAACGAAGGTGTGTCACTCCTGCACGTCAAACTAACATCTCAATCGTACTTATCATCAATGTTATATATAGCAATGATACTCATGTCACCAATGGTACGACTATGATGTTAATCGCCCCCAATGGGGTAGCTCTTGAAAAATCCACATGAGGCTCATTCGCCGGATGCGACCAGAGTCGTGATTTCGCATTGGATCGCGGCTCATACCGTGATGATAATGCTCCGAGGGAGTGTTACCCCTCGACTTCTGGAAAACCGGATTTCCTGCTATCGGGCGCAGAGGAAAAGCCTGGGCTCAGCCGTCTTACTCAGACAAGACGTCGAGCTGTGATAAGATAAGCTTGGCAGTTCAGCCATGTTGCTCAGGTGTGTACACTATCTTGTGAGTTGGAGTTGGCCATTATCTTGCGCCTTAACCGATCGGAACATAGGTGACGCGGGATACCTGTATTGGGAAGAGCCCCGACACGAAAGCCAATCGGTTTTCGCTAGATACTTAAATTAGTCAGAGCATTGGGACACAGATATATGAGCAGTATGAGTTCGTCTTACGCGTGCCGGATTGACTAGTCCGGTTGCTCTTTATTTATATGTCGTCGCTTAGATATGGGATTCCAAAGCTATCCCCGGCTTTTTGCGAATACGGTATTCTCCAAATAGACCCCGATTTACATCATTCTTCAAGTAGGATGATATGTTTCTTAACGCAAAATCAGTTGCATACGCGTATATATCGCAAGTTGTTGGTAATTATGATGTGCGCGACGTCTCATAGAAAAGAGGTAATGTCATATTCGAAGTTATCGATCACGCTAAAGCAGATCAGCCTCAATATGTTAAACCTTTTCTAGCTTATGCGCTAGTCTCAATTCGAATGTCATTAGGGAATCTCCATGTGGTGAATTATCCTAGATCGCTGGTAAAAATAGTAGATTGCCAAGCCGGAATGGTGTTGGTTCAGCTTTCCCGCATCTTCACCTTGGCTGCTATTACCACGCGAACATGATTGCGCTACTCCAACAAGACGCATATTCAGTCCCGTATTACTCCTAATGAGTGTACACTAAATTAATCGACTTGGCCCTGAATTCCAGTAGAGGGAGCAGCTCCAAAATCTTATAGTCATTACTGGGTTGTGAGGTCAAACCGGTACAAACACTGTCAATATGAAACCCTGCGACCTGGAAATCCATGGAGAGACTGTTCTTTGTTTGACTTCTTATTAGAATCCTCAATTGCTGCACGCCAAAGCTGTTGGCGAAGGCTTTCGACGAGCAGCAAGCTGTTATTCCCGTCGTAATACCGAAGACTTGAAGATCAACTGCGGGGTTGCTAAATTAGATGTCGAAAACAGGGCCGATGCTGCAACTCTCATTCGAACAATTACCATTACCGAAACACTGATGGACAAGTAAGAATGTATCGACGAATATGTCTTTGTCATAGTTGTTTCTAGTTCGCCCTTACAGAAGACTAATGCAGCACAGCTCCGCCCAGAAAGCTTGTTTTATTCACTGACAGGGGAAAGACTAGTAGCGTCAAACAACCATCCCGCGTCTAACACGTCGTCATGTCGTCATACAACCTGCGTCGTCAAAGCAGTTGCTACCGTTCCCAATGCATTTATACTCTTCTCGCCGTCAATTTTCCGATAGCTTTCTTCTTGGCAAAGCAAGCCAATTTCTAGATTAGTCGAATCACTTTCCCCTCGTTTTGCCCAAGATGCCGCTGTCTCGCCATGTCAGTACTTACGCCGTTGCTTCTACTGTTCCCCGCTAACGAAATGATAGGTCGACCCAGAGGAGCTCGTAGAGCGTCTTCATGATTCTCACTTGACCGAAGGCGGGAAGCATATGCGCAAGCTTATGACCACCTCACATCTCACCCCTTACGGGACAAGATACGCAAGTGAGATTGAAGTACCAAAGTATCGCATCCCTCAGGCTGGTGCACCGGCGGATTCAGTCTATCAGATCATTCGAGATGAACTAGATCTAGATGGCAAGCCAAACCTCAACTTGGCTAGGTAAGCATATAGCTACCGTTGTTATGTATACGCAGTATCTCTGACGAATGTCCAGTTTCGTCGGCACTTACATGGAGCCCAATGCGACCCAACTCATGGCAGAGAATTGTAAGTATTATGCAAGAATAAATTAACTGCTGCTTACTGCAGCGTGTTTATTTCCGTGCTGAGATCGTCCGATACTCGTCAATCCTTTTGAATTACCGTTGGCGGAGCGATGCTAACTGGACAATACAGTGTCCAAGAACCTTGCCGATAACGATGAATATCCGGCAATGATGGCCATCCATGAGCGCTGCATCAGCATCTTGGGTCATCTCTGGGGAGTCAACAAGGGCGAGAAAGCAGTAGGGACCGCCACTACCGGATCTTCAGAGGCCATCCATCTAGGTGGCCTAGCCATGAAGCGTCGATGGCAAGAACAGCGCCGGGCGAAAGGTCTTGACACTTCCCGCCCTAACATCATCATGGGCGCCAATGCGCAAGTAGCCTTGGAGAAATTCGCGCGCTACTTTGAAGTGGAGGCGCGGATTCTCCCCGTATCGAAAGAAAGCAATTACCGATTGGATCCTAAACTGGTCGAGGAGAATCTTGACGAGAACACGATCGGTATCTTTGTCATTATGGGAAGCACATACACCGGTCATTATGAGCCAGTCGAAGAAATTTCCAAGATTCTTGACGCATATCAAGAGAAGACAGGCGTCGACATCCCCATCCACGTCGATGCTGCATCTGGAGGATTCGTTGCTCCCTTCACTCGAGCTCAAGCTGGTGGCCCTAAATGGTGAGAATCTTACAACACAGTTGACGGTTTAAGATACTAATAAGCTGTTTAGGGACTTCAAATTGCCTCGTGTCAAGTCCATCAACACATCTGGCCATAAATATGGTCTCGTCTATGCCGGAGTTGGCTGGATCATCTGGCGCGATGAGTCGTATCTACCGGAACACCTAATCTTCGAATTGCATTACCTCGGTGGTACAGAGAGATCCTTCGGGCTCAACTTTTCACGCCCTGGTGCACACGTTATTGTGCAGTACTACAATCTGATCCACCTGGGCTTTAAGGGATACCGCGAAATCATGGAAAATTGTCTGAGCAATGCGCGATTATTGTCCAAGAGTCTGGAGGCCACGACCTGGTACACATGCGTGTCTGAAATCCACAAACCGAAATCAGGCGTATCAGGTGTCGTCACTGGCGCAAAGCAGGCGGTAGCAGGCACCGAAGGTGAGTCGTCAGCAGACTATGTCGCCGGTCTGCCTGTCGTCTCGTTCCGACTGTCGGACAGTTTCCAGGAGGAGTTCCCTCAGGTCAGACAGGAATCCATCTCGTTGCTCATGCGCGCTCGTCAATGGATAATACCCAACTACGCACTACCACCGAATGAGAACAAGACCGAGATTCTGCGTATTGTCGTTCGCGAGAGCATGAGTCTCGATTTACTGGACCGTCTGATTTCGGACATAGTTTCTGTTACGCAGGGTCTGATTGACAGCCAGGGTGCTGATGTCCCTGCTCTCAAGCATAAGGACGTGGGCAGCGCGGGAGCGCAGTCCGAGGAGAAATATTCTCGACAGCCAACTTCGGACGGTGGTGTGGTTAAGCGATTGGAAGACGGTATTCATAGAAGTGTCTGTTAGATATTTTCCTATGTGGTGGGACCGGGTGTATGCTACTATCAATCGTGCAGTTGTGGACAGGCTCTGTTACTTCCAGCTGCCTATGAAAGCGGAATGTAACCGACTAAAAGGGGTTTACCAGGGACGGTCTCGATATAAGCCCCGGAACAGATGGGTTGTGCTTGATGTTAAGAACGATTAATCTATTTCATTACTCATAAGTGGTACACCTGCGGCGCGAAGACCCTGCATGCTTGATTCATAAGTATCGTTTCCTTATAATAGGTGTGATGTGAATCGCGAGTGGCCCCCTTTTCCAATTCTGTCTTTACGTCGCCCGGTAAAGAAGTTGCTAAAGACATTCTGGGCTATAAACATGTGACCCTTGGCGATGATCATCTCCACCTCGGGAATATTTTGGTCTCGGAGTGCAACCCAGTAAATACGACGACAAACCGGCAGAATTGAGTATATGCTGCAATAACTTCTTTTTCCAACAGTATAATAAGAGATTGCGGGAACAGCGGCGCTTATGTGGCCTGATTCTTTCCTTTCGCAAGGGAAGATACGGTCGTACGTACGCAAACCTGACGTGACATGTATTACAGAATATGCATCGACGGGGCAAGCAAACTTGGGGTTTGACAGTTTCAAGGGATTAAAATCTCGCAATGTTTGGTTGCCTCTCTAGCAAACACCTGTCGTGCCCGGGTAAAATGACTATGCTCGAATATAATAATGGCGACATATTCGCAGAGTTCACCCGCCGTGGACATGAAGGGCTTCAACCGCTTCTTGCCGCTCTTCAGTGAAGCTATAACCCACGAAGGACCGCAGCTTTTATCCAAAGGAGACTCGATGCGAAAATGAGGGTGAGAGCACTTCTTCTTAAACCACATCGTCTGCTGTCTCCCGTCGTTGTTTCGCATCACTAACAGTCCTTCAGTTCTCTCTCGCGACCTTGCTCTTCGCGGCCTCTGCGCACGCCGCATTTCTATCAACCACCAATAGCACCGTCACCGCTACCACCTCCACCTCTACCTCTACTCTTATCACCACCACCACATCATCCTCGTCGTATTCGTCTCCGCCAACACCGATACCAACAAGCTACGTCATGCATTGCGCTGGAAGCATGGGCGGGCTATGCGGCGACGTCTGTTTCTGCAGCGGCGGAGCAATGAATTGCCATGCGGACCCGTCGGCGCGGTGCTACCAGATGTGTAACTGTGTGGCTGAGATCCAGAGCAAGGGATTCAACGCATACAGACGGGGTTAGATCCGCAGTAGCTGGGTATTCATGCTTGAATTGCAGGATAGCAAAGCTGGAGATCGGTGAGGGGTGGCGCATGTGAGCGGACTATATCTCTAAGGCGGGCTCGTCGAGTTATACGCGCAAAAGGGTGGCGGCGTCGAAAGGCTTCTTGTACCCAGAATGAATCTGCCATACCGCAAAATAAATTCATGATTTGACGTCGTGGCAGTTCGTGGGCCGCTGAATATTCCTCGTCATCTTGATTTTCTTTCTCCTCCATAATCAGATGCCTCAACCAGAAGCCCCCCGCCGTTCCCTAGGCCCATCCGTAGTATCACCAGAGAGCTCCGACCTGGCATTCGAATCCAATTCCGTCCTGGTAGTCGAGTCAAGCTCGGTCGGATTCCCCTGGGCATCGACCTCCTGTACCGGCGGCGCACCATCCAGCTCATAGTACACCCTCTCGGACCCAGCGGCGTCCAATTCTGGCTTCAAGTACTGCGCGTCGCCGCCATCCTTCTTTTCCGAGCTCGAACGAGCATCGGGCGTTGCTTCTGTCGTCGTCTTCTTCTCTTCGCGCTGGGATTTCCGCCGGTAGTAGACGACGAGGCCTAGCAGCGCGGCGAATATACCCACGCCGGCGAGGGAGCCGACGACGATGCCTGCTATGGCTCCGCCGCTTAACCCAGTACTCTTGCTCTTTGATTGAGACGAGCCATCTGGCGTCTTTGTCGGCGATCTGGTGCTGCTCGTGCTAGTTGACGTTGATGTGGGACGCTTGCTGGTTGTGGATGAGGGAAGAGCCGAAGGTCTAACCTGGAATGAACGGCCAGAATCCGACTCGAAACCGCCGTTATAAGTGATGCCCAGGCTGCAGTACCAGTCTATATTCCTGGGACCTTTAGGATACGTAACAACCCATGGGTAACGTCCTATCGTCAAATTGAGCTTGTCTAGTCACAGTCAGGGTGTCAGTACTTAATACGCTATGAGATGGGAATGCATTTTCGGCGCCTTTCTGACCTTCTAGCACGCTGCTTTGAGATGTAGCTGAGTCATCGAGGGTGAAAAATAACAGATCCAGCTCGCCTACGCCACTCGCGTCGCCATCCCATTCCCACGCAAGAACAAACGTAGTTCCTTCGTTCATGGTCGTGTTGACCGGTATATTATTCGTTAGGGTAATTTGATTGCTACGCGCAATCGGTGCGACGAGCGCCAGGATGGCCAACACCGCAAGTCGTATGCCGACCATCATCGCTGTCGTCTTATCCGAGTCAAAGTGAGTAATTTGCAGATAAATATGGTAACAGGATCAAGTCAAAGAACGATTTAAGCTCAACAACATTTTCGTGAAGAAAACCTAATCCGCCTTCATGAACCGCAGTTGCGAGATCGTGTTCCCATATTTGTCATGTTTTAAGATGGCCAGGGGTTAGATCTAAGTGAGCTTACTCCTTGTGGACATCTGCTACGGCCGCAAGGAAGACCTGTATAATGGAAGGATGTGACGATGATTGCCAAGACTCTTATGTTCTCGACTATTGCCTAACACTTCCTACACTAATACTCTTAATTGGTCAATGGTGAAACCGGAGATAAGTGTGCTCTCCGCCGAAGTTTTTCTATTATTATCTCACGCTAGCATCTCAACCTGCCCTGTGTTTCGGTAGGCTGATACAGACAAGTGGTCTGGGGTTAATCTAGGGCTCATGCAGGGCACCTTGTTTTGAAAACAATCGTCTCATAGTGGTGTTATTATCGTACTGCTCACTTGGTGTAAAAACATGGCACAACGCTATTTGCTTTCGGTAACGCTTTACAGAGACAGGCGGAATGGCAATACTTGAACATGCAGTTATTTTGCCATGCTCGAGTTACCACTTCCCGACTTCTTCCTTAACGACGGACTACTTCCCCAGGTCCCCGCAGACTTTCGCAATCGGTTCCCCAGGCTGATCCTAGCAGCTGATAAAGGTGGCTGAGAACGACCATAATCATGCTGAAGAGGCTTTCCTTGCCCATCTGCAAGAGGTAAACTAGATCCACTGGCAACCGTCTCCCAGTCATTCTTATCTATTGATCCCCGTTTATCATAGCGGCCTTTCTCTTGTATATCTTCAGATGGTTTACGTACTTTGCCTTGTCGCAAAGCACCCATCATGGCGGCAATTGTTTCGATTTGCCCATGGCTCGCTTCTCTCACACAATCACATTCATCACCTGCTGGACACTCCGTCTGGCCAGCCCCATGCCATTCAGTGAGACATGCATCATGTATTGCACAGCCACAAGCTAGACAAGGTGGGTAGAGAGCATCGATAGGCTCTCTACAAAACACACAGAACAGTTGTGTCTGTGTCCTTTTGCAGCGTTCACATGTACCTACCCCCCCACCAACCATGGCATGATCTTGGGTTGACCGTATGGGATCGAGATGGATTTCATGTACGCGACAAATACCACGAATGTCAATGCCGCGCCCAGATGTGATCAAAGCTTGTAGTTGTTCCTTCTTCCCCATTGCGATAGGTGGATGCAGAGTAGGATGGCCGTGTGAGACGCTACTCAAATTATCTGTACTGTGGTAGGAACTATAAAAGCCTTCCGTACCGGCATTCTTGAATAATGCAGAGTGGGCTGTCGATGGACTGTCTTTAAGGACATTAAACTTCATAACCTCTAGACGAGCTAAGGGCTGTTCCCACATCTGTAACATTTCGGCATAGGTGTAGCGGTAGCCTGCGCAGATGGCATTACGAGATGGCTCTAAAAACGGTACGGCCAACCATCCATCGTCATCAAAGATGGTCTGATCTTCCATCTCGGTGGATATGTCGTAGCATACAAGATACGGGGCTTCATCTCTTCTGTATTCATCGTCAGACAATGAATTACGAGCTGTCATAGACGGTTCAGATGTTGGTCCCATTGTAGTTGAGCCACCCCAAGTGATGTTAGACGGAGTGAAATTAGTGAGGAAGCTCTCCCCTGGGCTGATGCGCTTCCGAGGCGGTGGCGGGGATGTAGATGCAGCGCTTGTAAAGGGTCTTTGTATGCTGGCTAAGCTAGAAGTTAGGGCCGTAGCTCGACGCAATAATCTGTTATCGGGCGAGGTCGACAAGCTTTGTGTAGGATCACCTTCCGAAAAATGATCTTTTGGTGTTCTGGTCGGGGGTGTCTCTCCACAAGAATAGGATGTAGACTCTGGTTCCCCGGTCCAGAGATCATCAGATCCATAAGAACCGACAATATGAGGTGTATGTAACGTCTTGGGCGTTGACACTCCCGAGTTGGCCTGGCTCTTGTAGTTCGGGTGGGATGTATACCATTGTGATACATCTGAAGGAAAATATTCAAGAGAAAATGCTGGTGCCTTCATGGGAAGTGGTGTTTCTGGCTGGGGTAGCTGTGATCCCGCATAAGCAATGCTGTCTTCAGCTGTTGATTCGCTGAATATGCAAGAAAGCATAGCTAACATCTGAATATCGGCAAGTTGTTCGAAATAGTCAAAGAGGTCATTTATAAGGTGTTTGGCCAAAGGATGATGACCCCATTTAACTCGTCCAGTAAGAATGCTACTATCAGAATCATCTGACAACGGCTTGTCGCCGAAACGTCCGACTGCATCTTTGGCAATGACGAGAATGGTGTCCTGTTGCTTCCCTGGCGCTAGAAGCTCAAGAGGGATATCTTTTCGAAGTAGTAGGGCAGCATACCGCCACACATCTACCAAATCATATCGGCCATATTTCTGGGCCACGAGAGCATTGTGTTCACAGACATCCGCCCCATCACCAAAGATGAGATATTCCCGAGCCAATTCTCGCTTTGAAGGAAGGTCTCCTGCAAAGTTATGTATTGACACAATGTTCTTCGGCTTTCCGATACGCCGCCTACTGGCAGCAGTACCAGTCCCAGTGCCAATACCTGTTCCCCCACCGCTCGAATGCATTGAAAATGTGCCACTGAGAGCCTTCCTAAATCGGCGGCCAGGCAAGTAGTACGCATTGATCTTGTTTAGATAGGTGGTTTCAGAGTCGCTTGAGCTCGAAGAATCATCGGATCCCTCTGAATCGGATTGGTCTTCAGCTACTGAAGTTTCGTCATTAAAGTTTCTATGTCGCTGTTGAGTGGAATCCTGTTGTAGGCGACCAAAGCTTGCAAATGTTGGTTCATCTTTTCGCCGCTCTCTAAATCCATCAGTGGGGGTAAATAAAACACGAGCCTTTTCCTCCCTCGTGGGGAAGAAACAGACTAGTCGTCCATCATTCGAAAATCGACCACCACATGTCCTTGGAATAGGGGGGATAGTTGGTCGATGAGGTGCCAGGGTAGCATCAAGCTCAGTACTAGCAGTAAGATCCTGAGGTAAGGTCGTGGAACCACCGGCCGGGATATCATTAGTCTCTTCCTCGCTCGAACTTTCATCGTCTATCCCACCAAAGTCGTCATCCAGATCTCTAACGTTTTTGAAAAATGTGTCGCTGTTAGAGAGGTCGATTTCCCCCAACAGATAACTGAACGCGACATCAAGACAATTCTGGCGTTTCTTCGAAGATTGATTCGCTAGCTGGTTCACATCATGATCAAGCTTCTTATATGTCTGATCAGGCATTAGTGCAGACTTTTCAATAACGAAGCGCGGCGCCCTAGACTTTGGATATTTCGTCGGAATGTCGACCTTGATCTTGATATAGATAGTGTCGTCATTTTCACCCCAGGGACCTCTCAACGAGGCTTTCAGGGTAAGTGTTTCCATATCGACGTTATCCCATTGAACGTTGGGTAGTTGTTGGTTGACGCGGAGGATCTCTTCCTGTAACGTCTCCGGTTCATCCCAGTTGTCGTGATGAAAGCTCGGCCCAAACATAGAAGCGTCCTTTGAGTCTTTTCTTTGGGGCATTGCTATGACAGATGCTTTCCTCTTGTTCATGGTGATACCCTTCATCCATCCTAGTTGATCGAGATGACGATCAGTGCCCTTTGTTGCAGTAGGTCGTGCTTTCATAGAATGCCCTTTCCAGGACGAACCTTTGCCAGGCTTAGATATATGAGGTGACATAGTTCTCATCCCTAAAGTGAGGGCACTACGCCTGTATTGGCTCCCTCTACTGCTTGGACGAGGATCACTCATACTTGCTGTCCTCCTCTCTCTAAGGGAAGGATCATCAATTGCCCGATATGTTTTGTACTGAGCTCCCTTTCGGGTGATGGGTATCTTTCGAGCCTCATTCCCTTTCACATAACCTACTGACTCGAGAATGTGTGAGCCTGCCTTGTGAAGCCGAAGTTCATTGTCTTCTCCCCATGACACGAGTTGAAATTCCCGCTCGTCGATTCCATCGGAAACACCTCCACGCGTCCTCCATAAGAATTCTTTCACTTTGTGGCTTCCATGTCCGGGGAAGACGGTGACAGGAGGTACGACATCTTCGAGAGGAACATCTCCCTGACCACGAAGGTCATAGAGATATAAATTCCCCGGGTCATTCTGAGGCATGGCAAGAAGTCCCCATCCAAATGGCGTGTGACGTGCGCGCCATGTGGGAAACTCTGTCTTGATAATCCTTTCCGGTTCATCTGAAGCAGCAAAATCCCAAAGCTTGATAGTCTTGTCCAACGAACATGTGGCTATTTTGGTTGCCTCGGTACGATTCCAATCCAAGCCATATATCTTCGACGTATGCGCAGTTATGGTCTTCAAAGGGGCTGAAGGTTTTCTTTCATCCCAGATATGTAATAATCGGTCATGGGAGGAGGCTAGAAGATGTGAATCTTGACGGTTGTACTTGACTTGTGTTGCACCAGCGAACCAATCACAAAACGACAATACAGGCTGCTTCGGTTTCCTGAGGTCCCAAGAATGAACGTAGCCATCGACAGCGCAGGTGGCAAGGACATCTGGGTGATGCGCGGAGAAGTTGACGTCCGTGATAGCTCTGCTATGTCCCTGGAGAGAGTGCTCGATGGCGCTGTCATCTCCCAGACTCAAGTTCCAAACCAGACAACGATGATTTGCAGTAGAAGCCACCCAGTAGTCTCGCGCAGCAAAGGGTGACCACTGGACGTCTACTACCAACCAAGGTAACCCATGTGTACTAAGTCGTCGAGGCGGGCTGAAAGGCGAGTCTAGGTCAATGATGGCAAGTCCCTCAGGCCTATATCTGAATGTTAGCAAGCGTGACAACCCATTCATTCAAATATTTGTGAGACGTACGATGCCAAAGCAACGTCGCGACCGCATGGTGAGATCGTAGCTGATCCTACAAGCCCGTCGACATGAATGGTGACGTCTGCATCAAACGTCTCACTATCGTAGGCCGATTTGATGATTTTGTTTTTTCTCGAAGCATCTGACGATCGATCAAAAGCGGAAGGCATGGTTGCGTATACGAATTCATTAATGGAAGAGTCGAGTCTCTTCACTCATAAGACGGATTAGCCACGAACAAGACGCATGGCGCCTCATCGAGCCCTGCTGAGCTAGTCAAAGGCTGTATCGAAAAGTTGTGCATCACCCGTCTCACGTAAACAGCACAGCCTGGGTAGGGAAATAGTTTTTTTGAGTTGGCCGTAGCAAAGTTCAACCTTCTTATATTGAAGATGCAACTCTGAGATAGGTTCGATGAAATGTCAACTATTGATGTTTATGTGAGCTGAGTGACAGGTTGAAGCTTTGATGAGAGCGAGGTAATCTTCAGATAAAGGGGTACGTACATTTTAACGCTAACGCTAACCTGAAATAGTATACCGTAGCTCTCTAGCGTAGAAGCTGACCTTTTTCAGCTCCACTATTGCAACCATACCGTAAATGGCTAGGTAGATATGTGCTCTGCGTTAGATAATCTTTGCCTTACCGACCGACTGCATCACCAGACACTGGAGGAGGGGCAGTGCCGCACTTCCAAGAGGTTCTTCTGTCCAGGCACATCACCCCTGTCATTGCCCGCTATCATTGCCTCATATCATCTGAGAACTGTTGCAGGTGATCTTTTGGGTACCTCCTCAGGTACTGATTATTTGTAAGTACCTAGGTATAGGCAAACCGCAGCAAACTTTGAAGCTGCATTGATTGCTGGTATCCTCGTCTTGACAAAAAACCCTCATCTCTCTCTCGACACGTAATATCTTCTCTTTGACATTTATTTCTGCTTGGTCCCATTCACACAGACCCTAGAAAACGTGCCTTGCAGCCTTGCATAAGTAGGTACTTACAAAGACAGCAAGTATTGTACCCCTCCTCCCGTCAGGTATTTCTTGGCATGATACATATTTCCCTGTTTCCTTGCGACCTTATCACCTTTCAAATCGAACTTTCTGTGAATAATACCTCCTTCAGCAGCTCTAACTGACATGCTTTAATACAGCCTACTCGTAGCAGTTATATCGATTGACGAGCGGTTATTTACAAGCCAAATCACATCTACACGCCACAGCTTACCTTTGGGGGGATCGCCAAGATGGCTTTACCTAAGCGCATTGTGAAGGAGACGGAGCGTCTCATGACAGAGCCGTATGAGAGCACCTAACCACCGCCTCCGCAATGTCGCTAATTTTATTATCATCCCGGTAGCGTTCCCGGCATCAGTGCAGTACCACATGAAGACAACCTTCGCTATTTCGATGTCGAAATCTTCGGCCCATCCGGATCGCCGTACGAAGGTATACACCTCCCATCCCGTCTTACAAACGCCGTCCTGTCTATTCTCCAGATATTGGACATTCATTATTGACAAACGATCTTATGTCATAACAGGTGGCGTTTTCAAACTCGAACTTTTCCTCACAGACGACTATCCCATGGTCCCGCCTAAGATTCGCTTCCTGACCAAGATCTACCATCCCAACGTCGACAAACTTGGCCGAATCTGTCTAGATGTACTCAAGAGTAAGCCGCTGATATCACACGACCGGACACTCTAAACGAGACATTCAACTAATCCCTTCTGCCCCAGACAACTGGTCGCCCGCCCTTCAGATCCGCACAATCCTACTATCGATTCAAGCACTGCTAGGAGCCCCCAACCCCGATGACCCGCTGGCCGCCGACGTGGCAAAGAGCTGGAAGGAGGATGAAAACAAGGCCATCGCTACAGCTAGGGACTGGACCAAGAACTATGCCTCTCCAGCTGCGAAATAGAAGGAAGGAAGGAACTGGAAGAGAATAACTTCAAGACCCGAGCCAACGAAATACTAAGATTCACCGCCTGTACTCTTGATGAGGACGGCTGTCATCTTCACTCTACCCCTTTCGGCTCAGCCGAGTAACAGACGAGTAACAGCAGCAGGACGTGGAATAAACGATGAAGGCGGCATGAAGTGATGGAGAAAGGTACGAACTTCTCGACGTCACTCGTAAGTAGAAAAACCGCAACGGAGTCAAACTGAATAGGAGGATTGCATGGATGGAAGGTTCAGGTGTTGGGACGGTCTTTGCGATTTATTTGCTTTTTAAGAGCAATCAAGAGCTCGTTTAGAGGTTCAATGGTGTATAGGTGATAATGAGAACAATTACCTGCTTTTTCTTATACAACCCTTAATCTCTATCATAGTGGTTGTCCATGAGCATACGTTTACCGTGCTCTCTCTATGCTCAGGATGTCGAAAAGATTCAGTTGTGGCAGCCAGGTTCTTCATGGAGTGTCAAGTTAACATCATGAACAGGAATCAGTACAGACAACCAACAATATTCCTTCCATGTTGACTCTGGTATGTATGCCATCTCTTATTAACATGATCAATCTTACACGAGATCCGTCCCTCACGTCTCCCCAAACACAAAAACACCCTTCCCAGCTCTAAAGCCCTCCAACGTCCCTTGCACCGCGTCCTTAAGCGGTTGCTCCTCAGTCTCCCAGTTCCAAGGGACATCGACAACAGGCGTATCCTTAAACTTGCCCTCCCGCATCAAGTCCAATATCTCATTCACCGTCCTCTCCTTCGAGGTCTTATTACCATCAGCCCACCGACTCAGCCAGAACCCCACGAACCGGATATCCTTAAAGATGAGCAGACCCGTCGGCAGCGCCACAGGCTGCTTCGCCATGCCGCCGTACGTGACCATGGTACCGCCATACCCAAGCGTCTTGGCGATCATCTGCGCAGACTTGCCGCCAACACAATTCAGCCCCAGCCGCACGCCCCCACCACTACCGCGCGTCCACTCCTTCACGCGGTCTTTAAACTCGCGGTCCTGGAACTCCTCCTCGGTAACGACGTGATCAGCCCCAAGCACCGTCAACTCGTCCTTCAGCGCCTGCGTCGCGGCGGGATCCTCGCGCGCCCGCACGACGTTGATGCTGCGGTACCCCCAGAGCCGGGCGAGCTGGATCGCGGCGCGCCCCACGCCGCTGTTGGCGCCGTTCTGGATGAACCAGTCGCCCTCGCGCAGGGGCGGGCTGGCGTAGTCGCGCAGCATGCGGTAGGCCGAGCACGGGTTGACGCTGACGGTGCCGACCTGCAAGGGGTTCAGGCCTTCTTTTTTCACTTTTATGACGCTGTCTAGGGGCGCCACGGCGTGCGTGCGCCAGGTGCCGAAGCCGGTCTTGGCGGGGATCACCCAGTCGCCCTTTGCGAGGCCTGAGGAGGAGGAGGAGGAGGGCGGGGTCGATGTTACTTCGAAGACGCCTTCGTTGCCGGGGAGGGCCGAGGGTTCGGGGGTGCCGATTAGTGAGGTGAAGTCTGGTTTTGTGCCGTATGTTCCTTGGATGGTGTTTACGTCGGCGGGGTTTATGGGTGCGGCGAGGGTGCGCAGGAGGATTGAGGACGAGGGGAGAGTGGGTGAAATGGAGTGTGTGTGTAATCTACGCCCATCATTGTTAGTACAGCCATTCTAACCAACATGTGATAAATGATGAATCCAGAAACAGGAATGGGCAATAGTAGAGAGAGGGGTGGAAGAGGATAGAAGTCTAGTTAACTTACTTCAAGACATCCTTGGGCTCGCCATACTCGCTAAACACGAGCGCCTTCGCCTGTGTGTATCCGTACGGGCCCGATTTCCACCGCACGGATGTTAACGTCGTGCCCCTCGACGTTGTGCCTGCGATTGTTCGCCCGCAATGCCAATGCCGTGCGGAGGAGGGGCGGATGGATGCGCGGAGTATCGGGTCCGCAGCTCTGACAGTCGCCATGTCAGGCACCTTGCACACCTAAAGAAAGCCAAGTCAAATTGTCTATCGAATAATCGTGTCCTCTGTGTTTCCGTTTATAATTTGAAATGTGAGGGTAACGTATTGGTAAAAAATGCGATGTTTCAATATGCCGGTTATTTAAGGCTCATACTATCTCCAAATAATTATATGCACGATAACGATGACGTTAGGAGCTTGCAACAATAGCCCACCTAAGCCCCACCGGATAGCTCCGATAGCTAGAACCGAAGCTTGCTATTGGATTGAAATAGCTATCTTGCGCAAGTTGTATAATTCCATGCTCCCGTCCAGACCATAACCGAGGCAATTGACAGCTACCAGCTTGATCAGCGACGAGGTATGCATACAGCTATTAGACAATCCAGCATGAACATAGAGACATTTCCGCGCAGCGCTACAATCAAATCTCGTTGTTCTTTTTGTGTAGTTCTAATGTCACCAACCCGAAAAAGGCAGCGATGCGTTGGTTTGTGCCAGTGGTGTGCCTATTGGTATCGTAGAGAGTAGTAGTAAAGTTGCCGTAAACAAGGTATCTTCTTACCGAAACAGGCGGTCTGCCAAATCAATAATCATCAAGAGGAAGTCATCTGCCAATTGTTAATGACATAGGACTCGGCAGGCTATAAATCTTATGCTGCATATATATCACGAACAACTCAAAAACGACTTCCGAGTCCAATTCAGCCCCGATCTCACAGGGACACTAAACGGCTTCCCGCTCTCCACGAAACTCCCACGCATGAAATTCCACAGCGGTGAGTCCTTCAACAACTCGTCGGAATCTCTATCCTCCTCTTCACTCCAGGGACGCCACCCGTCCTCATCCGAGACACTCCAGCGCAACGCCGTCACCGGGGAGCCCGTGCTATTCCCTGCTGCCGGAACAGCGTTGAGCACGAGGAAGATGTATGCCTCTGAATCCTTGCTGCTGGGTCTGTAAACAAGGCGGGGGTCGCGGCGGGGTGTCGACGCGGGGAAGAATATCGGGTTGCGTAATGTCGTGATGGGAGTCGAAGCTGAGCTATCTAGTGCGATTTTGAGGATCTTGGGGTTGCAGGTGAGATGAGGCAAGGCGATGATAATATGATTGTCACACCAGTATGTCAGTGCGAATGGGGGGTTTATGGCCTCCAGTGCGTCTGCGAAGTTGTAGACGACGCGGCTCGTTTGGGATGCTGTTATTGTTTTGCTGGCGTCGCCTTCTTCCAGCGTGAACGGAAGGGATGAGGTTGTCACCGCGCATTCGGTGTACATGTTCTTCTGGACAAAGGTGATGGCGAGGTAGTGAAGATGATTTCCGCACCGGGAGAATCGAAGTTCTAAAGTGATAGTTTAGTGACCTCTGTACGTTAATCTCAAGAGAGTGTTGAACGAACCTCGTACGCTGGCTAGAACATCTTCCGGTTCATCCTCAAGACCAACGATCTTAATTGATGTTTGTTTCCCTCCTTTTATGACCTCCAGTTGGGTCGATGTCTGCATGAATGCTACTAGGGGTTCGGTAGGATGTACAGCACACACTAATCTCGACCATAATTGTGCCGGGTGCGTCCATGGCTTCGTCCAATATGGGGTTTTGCCCTGAGGTATTATTATCAAGCAGTCGAGATCCTCTTGATCACCACAATGACTGTCTACATCAGATTCATCCGTAGTCGTCTCTTCGGCAGAAGACTCATCATCAGACTCCTCTGACGACGAATCGTCATCAGAGAATTCGTCTTCATCATCGGACTCTTCCTGATTTGATCCCGCCTCGGAAGAGTTATCGGTGTCATCATCATCTTCGTCGTCATCGTCCTGGTGACTTGGTCCCGTCCTACCCTTCTTCGACATGTGAATCACGTGTATGATTTCTTCGGCATCAGTCGCGGTCTCACGGTAACTATAGCTGTTATACACCAACATTTGCCAACTTGCCTGCGGCGCTCCTCGATGTGGCTTGGTAGGCAGCAAGGGTGCTCCAATCGGGTCACTGTGTGCGTCACTCACCACTCTCAAATCCAGATTCCATGGGTCGACACTCCAGACGGTGAGCTCACGCGAGACGCCTTCTTCAACGACGGAAAAGATTGCCCACTTTGATATATCAGAGTCTGCGGAAATCGTCTGTTGTGACCGCTGAGGTTGACTGTTTGCTTTAAATAGCTGCTGCTTAAGACGGCAGAGCACATTCGTCGGGCCATCTTTCGTTTGGTACGCCAAATCAACACACAGTTTCTTTCCGGTGAATCCAACTCTAAGAAGTCGGCAGGCAGTGATAATATCGCTGCCGAAAGTTTCGGCCAGATTTACCCCTCTTATTGTGCTGGTCTTGGAAAGAGACTTGAGCCAGCAAGAGTTGGCGAATGGCTTCATGGGCACGCACTGATCTAACCCATGAGGCTGTGTGATAATTACTTCACGCCATTCCTCAGCAAAGTGGCAGAGTGATTGGTCCCTCAAGAGATCTTCGGGAGAGTGATCACCCAGCCAAGGCGGCAACGGCACCGCGAAGCTATCTTCACCCTTCCATTCTCGGCCACGGATTGCCATCTTATAGCCTCCGCGTCTATAGCTCGTATATCGTCCGAACAAGTAAGGTGCGATGTGACTTTGAACACGCAAACAATTCCAAAAATTCTTGCTGCTGATGAAATCTCGGATTGCGAGAGCAGTGGCGGGGGACGGTTTCTCGATACACTCATCGCCCAGATGTTGAAACCAAAACGTAGCAGCATATCGTAAGAATGCATGCTCCTTGGGTACCACGCCGTCCAGGAAGCCAATATCGATATGTTTAGAATATCGGCCGTACATGAGATAAGTCAGACAGTCCAGGCCGATTTCTTCGTGAGCATCAGATGACGCGACGAAGTATTTATGCAACGACTCGTCAACGTCGAAATGACATGTTTTCGGATCTTGCTGGAAGAAGTCTTTGACACTCTTGTGACAGAATCTAATGAGGGGACTCTGATTTAACTCCGAGGCACGTTGTTCAGTGACAATAAGCGAACCACAGAGGTCCCGTATGAGTTCTTCCTTCGGTAATCGCGAAGCGCTGTAGTCTTGGCTTCCTCGCTTAATGGCAAGAGCATCGACTAGCTCATCGATACACATCGCCTGCTGTGCGGAGCCCAATATAAGGAAAATGCGCCTGAGATGGGTCAGTATACCAAGTCATTTCTAGAGAGAGCATGTTGGCTTACCTCGCGATTAGCTGTTCTATCTGACCCCGAGCGTCGATTTTGGTCAGAGTACGCATGTAGTAGCCATTGAGCTTCTTAGGGAATATCTTCAGCTCTGCTTTAATGTCCGCTTCACTTGTGAGCTTTCCAAGTGTCTCGGAAACAAATCGAGCGATGAGAAAATTGTTGTCGCACTCTTCAGTCCAATCTTGAAGGCATTCCTGGCATTCAATTTTCAACGAGAGATAACTCTTTATATCTTCTCGTATGTTGTCAGGACTAGGTCGTATTTCCACCGCCTTGAGCTTTCGCATCGTCTTCTCGATATCTGAAACTCGGCTTGTAAAAAGCCATCTTACTGTCCCCAGAGTCGGTCTCTCAAGCAGCCCTTCGATAAGATGACACATCTGCTCTTCGTCGCGGCACTCGTCTATGCCATCAATCACGATATAAACGTCGCTGCGAGTGATGAGTTCGTGCACCACGTTTACTATCGTGCGAAGATTGTCTAGGTGAGGAGCGAATTGCGTTTCCGTCTCGTATAAGTCCACCAACTTATCGGACGGCGTTCCGACGAATGCGAGTAGTTGTAAAGCCAATATTCGAAGCCCATCAGCAACGTGACGACTAGAGTTCTTGCTAAATGAATAGAAGAAGTATGCCACCTTTTTATTGGCTTTGATCAGATGGTCTATCACCGCAGATGCGAGAACGCTTTTACCGGACCCCGGTTGCGCGTTGTACCAGAGTAGCGCGTTGTCTCTGGACTCTTGCCAGTCTAAGAATCGCGGATCCCGAAGTATCCAACTGCATGTATCTTTGTATCGCATGTCCAGTTGATTTTCGTAGTCACCTTTAAAGTCGACACCATTTTGGCCCATTATCCATTGTCTGATGCCATTTTTGAGAGCTCTCTGTTCTGCGTCCGCTCTTGCCTGGCGGTCTATATCCGCCATAAGCAAGCCGGCTGCTTGAGAGATTCCCAAGTTGATATTCATGTCATCTTGCAGGTCCTTCAGAGCATCTTCTGTCTCCTGTTTCAAAGATGTGAGCATGGCTCTCGGGAGGATACCCTTGGCTTTAGATGATGATAACACTTTAGACAGCTTGTACCAGAACGTAATGATCGCCTTGTAAGAGTGCACAAGTCGTGGGCCGAGATCAGGAGACGAGGCCAATCTCTGGTAGACCTGTAGTATCCCTCCTATTCGCTCCATAGCAATAACGACAGTCTCCAAATACTCTTCAACTGCGATGGCCATTTCCAGCACGATGCGAGCTCCTACGAAGGCTATTACAACGCCGAAAGGGGCAACTTGAGCAAATGATTCCGACTTCTTCAGAACATTCTTCAGGACATCTAGGAAAGGGTTCAGCCGATGAAGCAGTCGATACCCCTTCCCTGTCCGTTTCCGGGCATCAAGTTCTGCGATGGAGCTTTGCAGCTCCTGTGCTGACACTTCACTTTGGGAGACCCCGTCGTCTTTTCGTGGTTTTTCAGCATGTTGTATGAGTGCTTGAAGAAATGGATTCTTCGATTCTTCCTTGTGTTTTTGCTTTAGGTCAGTTAGGAACTCCTCGATTGCCTTGCCAAATGCCCCGGGAGATGCCGTCGCTTCAGAACTCTGAACACCACCAAGAGTGGGGACAACGAGGTCCATGGTCACAGACTATGGCATTTGAATTATCTGGTGAGTATACCGAGCGAGATAGGAAAGGAATATTTTGGCAACCCTAATTAAGAAAATGTAGGCTTCAGCACAATGCGATGGCATCAACAAGCTAATGTAGGCGGTGAAATGATCTTCTCGATGTAGGATACCCTGCATATGCCTGCTTGGGGGCCAAATCCTACCAAATGCAGACTGATTTGGAACGTTCTACCAATAAGACTGCAACCTCTCTGGAAAACATATGGGAATCTTACTTCTTCCTGCAGGCTGTGAACACTCATGCATCGTTGCGGGGAAATCGTCTGACTTTTGCCACTCAATCTCATTGCCTAGGGCTGATCGTATTCTTTAATAAATTCGCGTGCTGATTTGAGTTGTGTCCAACTAACCACTTCGGATTTAGCTACATCACGATACCCATACAAGAGGCTATAACAGACCAGTTAAAGGAAGCAGAGTATAAAGGATAAACTAAGCTCGTCCGCGGACTATCCTGACTTGACGAGTTGACGTAGTTCATCTGCCTGATCAATATATTTTCATGTAGTGAAACCCCTAGCCTGCATGACTGATGAACGAGCTGTATGAAGTGATGAGAAGGCTGCCAGCCCTGAAGTTTTTTCTCGTCTGCATGAACTCTTCATCTCGTCCTCTTTGACGATCAGCTGTGCCTAGGACAGGATTGTATACTTCCCAATATCCGTGAAAAATGCCCAATCAACCCGAAACCCCCATGGCAACCTCTAGTGGTAGTCAGAATGGCTCTCGCTGTGAGTTCAGGACCTACCACACAATCCCCAACAAAGAGGGACGACTGAGGGTCAAGCCAATTGTCGATCCGTTTGAGCATGAGGCCAGAGGACACGCCGACAACACCTATGCGCTCGTCATCAATCGTGAGTTTACACTTGAGGACCAA
The DNA here is from genome assembly GCA_022578765.1 of Xylaria sp. FL0933. Taxonomy (NCBI): domain Eukaryota; kingdom Fungi; phylum Ascomycota; class Sordariomycetes; order Xylariales; family Xylariaceae; genus Xylaria; species Xylaria sp. FL0933. The sequence goes on from MU389753.1 coordinate 144,981, forward strand.
TCGGCACCTAAATCCGTTACTCTCAAGATCAACTCTCCCCAGCTACTCAAGACTTTTCGCGATGTTGTCGGATCTTATCCTTCAGTCCCATCAGACTTCAAGTCGCCCTTCGAGATGAAGAACCCGTTCCAGATGTTGGTTCATTACTGGGAGGAGCTAGATGAGTATCGGAAAGAGACTACAGACAATGAGACTCGCATGCACTTGAACTTATTGTTCCAGTTCATGGAGAATGAGTTAGGCCCTGATCGGACAAAGGTCCTACAGATGATAGACCAAGGCCAGATCACGTATCTTTCCGCCTGGGTAATCTTTCGGCCGGGTGATGTCCTCTACACCACGGTCATGGGACGTGGCTGGCTCATGCGCTGCACCAAGACCGTCTACGAGGAGAATACGAAGATAGGCCCTTATTTTGAAGTACATTGCAGATATACCGACTACGATGGGAAAGATGTTGGCGATGCCGCGCATAAAACCACTTTGGTACAGAAGCAGGTCTTTGGCGCGGAGAACCCTGCCAATATCATGGGTTTGGAGATATTTCCTAGGAAATTCATTCACGACGATAGTCTTGAGGCAAAGTTCGAAAAGCGAGGAGAAAGGTTTTTAGAGTTTCGCGGGTCCTCCACGCAGGGCTATGAGGGACTTGCTGAATACTTGAAAGATCCGCCGTGGTCATGGTGGGATTATGACATGGCCGACGCGAAGGCCGTCTGGCTTCCATACACTGTGCGTCTTCATAACTTGGAAAGTAGCTCATGGCCCACCTCACTAACCAAACTCTAATAATAAGGAAACGGGTAGAGTGATCCTCGACAAAGCAACCTTCAGAGAGGATAACCCCTCCAAGACTCCCGGGATAGCCAAAGCCAAGCCAGAACCAATCTTCTGTCCTCCCTTCGTGATCGGCTACTCTCTCGCGAAAAAGGAGTGGTGTCGATTCTTGGTGGAGAACCTAAGCCCCGTGAAATGGAAAGACGATGCGTGGGACAAGCTTATCCTCGAAGAAGAGCAGAAGCTGGTCCTTCAAGCCCTGGTAACCTCTCACTCATACCCCGAGAATGCGCGAGACCAGCCTGAGCAAAAAGGCAAGGGATTGGTAATACTGCTTCACGGTTCCCCAGGCTCAGGGAAGACGCTCAGCGCAGAGTCATCGGCCGAACTAACACACAGAGCACTGATATCCACATCGATGGCCAGCCTCGATACAGAACGAATGTGAGTTTCGCTCCTTCGTCCCTTCTATCTCTCCTTCACCTCCCCCCCTTAAGCGGAGGTTGTTACTAACAGTACCAGGTCATTCATCTTCGAGCGTAATCTTCGAAGACTGTTACAATACGCAACACTCTGGAAAGCCATCGTCCTCCTCGACGAAGCAGACGTCTTCCTCGAGATGCGCGAAGAGAAAGCCGGCAACGCCGACCGCAACGCGCTAGTCGCCATCTTCCTCAAGGAACTCGAGTATTTCTCCGGCATCATCTTCCTGACGACGAACCGCGTCGAGACCTTCGACTGGGCGATGAAATCCCGCATCCACCTCGCGCTGGGCTTCACGCCCCCAGGCGCCTCCATCCGGCGGCAGATGTGGAAGCAGGCGCTGACGACCGTGCCCGAGGGCGACATCGGTATAGACGACATCGAGCACGCCGTCAAGGTCCTTTCGGATCGCAATCTGAATGGACGCGAGATATACAATACTCTGAACACAGCCCGAACGATCGCGACTTTCGAGCGCAAGAAGTTGCTTTTGGAGCATCTTCAGAAAGTCCTCAAAGTGAGGGATTCGTTCGACAAGAAATTGATGCAGGAGAGGACCAAGCTGAAACAGTCGTTTTCGGAGCACGCGCCGGCTGGCCATGGGCTGATTAGAAGAGGTTCCATCTTGACGGAGGAGCCAGCAGAGTATGAATCTGAATAGGGGCTAGCAATTGTCTGGATCTTCTTTATAATTGATCAACTTGAGATATATAGGCGTAGAAGCCTTTACCTAAATATGTCAACCCAAATAAACGAGCTAGAGTATTGCTGTGCCTGAAGTATTTACTTTCCTCTGAAATTTGCTGCTGGATGGTCTTGGTACTTATTCTTCACCCCATTATGATTGAATGCCTTTCCCATTAGCAAACGTGCACTAACGACCAGGTAGACATTAATCTTAAGTCGGTAGTATGCCAGAAAAGACATGGTATAGATATTTTACATCGCTTATATTTTCTCTTCATACCGTCTCATGTTGATTCATCATCAGTTGATTCAAGGCCATCGTAATTACCTAGTTATCTAGCACCTATTTCACTTCGTCTATGTACCTTGGAAAGATGACCCACAAGACCCTGGCTACTTCCACATCGTCTGGAAGCGCCTAAGAAGGGATTTATTCTCTGGGGTACCCGGTAGAGAGGATGGGCGGGGCTGAAACAACCACTCTGAGTCGAGATCCATCTCCCAGAGTGGTTCTACTTGCGGTGGTGGTGTCGTGGACTGAATGTTCTACATCACAGTGCACTCTCCTTCCTGCTGCTTGCCGCCGATCTTACTACGTGTGATGCGCTCACGTTGGCGAGGGGCGTTCCGGCCGGAACGCTTTAGGTCTTCGAGCCGCTCCCGGGCTTTAGGGAAGTCTTGGGCTATTGTCACAGGTCAGCTATGTTATCTGCAATCTGTGGTTTGTAAGATGATATATGTCCTTACCTGCTGCTCGCCAGTACCACCGTTTCGCATCCTCGAGGTTAGCAGGAACTCCAATGCCGACTTCGGTGAAATAGCCCATAGCGTATTCCGCCTTCGCTAAGCCAGCCTGTGCAGCTTTCCGAGCCCACAAGTATGCCTCCGTGTCGCTCTGTTGCAGGACACCATCACTTCCTGTTAGATACCACCCACTAAGTGCCAACTCGGACTGATGTTCCTCCTGCGTCGCAGCGCGACTGTACCACATAATCGATTGTCTAGGATCGATAGGGCAGCCCATGGAGCCATACTCGTAGACGCATCCTAATCGGAACTGACTAAACTTGTAGCCCAGGTGAGCAGCTTGCTCGAATAATTGCAAGGCATATGCCTCGTCTCGAATAATCACATCATTGGGTTGGGCGGACTCATATAAAAGACCCAACTCGTGTAGAGCGTGCGGATTCTCGGCATCGGCTCTCTCAGCAGCGCGTTTAAGCCATCCAATCGCTTCACGGGGGTTCCTCTGCTGGCCTAGTAGACCCTTTAGAAGAATCATGCCGACTTTGTACATCGCTGGGGTGTCGCCCAAAGTAGCAGCGCGCTTATACCATTGGATCGCCTTCAATGGATCCTTGCGTGTGCCACCTCCATCATCATTACCAAGTTCGCAGCAGACAGCAGTACGGTAAGCGGCGGCAGCATGTCCTAGTTTTGCAGCGGACTGATACAGTGTAAACGCCTCCTTCGGGTCAGGTTCATGACCTAAAGTACCTCGTCCCATACAGTCGGCCAAGAAGAACATGGCGTCCAGGTTTTGCGCAGCTACCAACTTCTTCAAAATTTTATGTGAATCCATGATATAGCGCTCACGTGATCTTGCCCTCGACTTCGGGTCGGGGAGCCGTGGTACAAGGACGTCCGCTGCTTCTATCAGTTTCTTAGCTAAAGTAAGTGCGGATTGTTGATCGTTAGGATCGTTCTTGATAATAGCTCGCAACCGCTCCAGATCTTCAACAGTGACTGGCGGTTGTTCACTAAGGGATTGGGGTCTCGTATTTTGAGGCACGTTTTGAGGAGCAGCCTGGGGAGCGGGCGAAGGACGCCCTAGAGCGCCAGCGGCTGCAGCTGGCGCGCCATTGTAGTTTCGGACAGGTGCTGGTTTGTCATTCATGTTCACCATAGAATTTGGCATCAGACCAGGACGAATGGGCGCAGGTGGCATCGGATGGCCTGGCTCAGGTCTACTCGCCGGTGGACTAGCCTGCTGAGCTGACCTTGTGGCCGCAGGATTGCTGGGTAAACCAGGCTTATACGCCTGAAATCCGCTAGAAGGTAGAGGAGGCGCATCATTTGCCATCTCGAAGACTGCAGATTGTGGTTCCCGCAGATTAGGCTGTGACTTGGTCCGTGACATCTCGGGATACCGAGCAGGCCCGGGCTGGGGTGTGCCAGCCTGAGGTGGAGGCACTCGCACCTGTTGATCAAACGGCGATTGGTGGCCTGGACCCGGAAAAGCAGGTTCGAAATCTGGGGCGTGATCTCGTGGTTGCTCGGACGGATATGAATCAGTACTTGCCCTCTGGTCATAGTAAGAATCATAGAGATCTCCTATCGACCCTCGATCAGGTTCGTCGTTCCATCCTGGAGGCTGCAAAGCGGCGTTATTCGGGGGTAGAGGAGGAGCTTCATCTGGATATATCCTGCGAGGAGGTGGCCGACTACTCTGCGATGTAGATGGTCGCGGTGGAGGCGGTCCATTGTAGTTGGCACTGTCCATCCGGGGAGGAGGCATGGCATTGCGTCCTGGATATTCATTATTCGTAGGCATGGTCATGGCTCGTGCTGGTGGTCCAAAATCATTGCGTACAGGTGACATGGGAGGGCCGCCATAACCATCATCATGATAATCGCCGTAACCTTGATTCTGAGGCGGCGGTGGTCCTCTCCTGGGATCAGGATAACCCTGCGGTGGATACCCCCGCCCACCGCTTCGTTGACTGTCCATTGACGGGCGTCCATACTCATCCATCGAGGAGTGTTGTCTAGGACCGGGTCCTGGACCCCTATTAGGAGGTGGTCTACCATTGATATCTAATCCGGCCATACGGTCGAGTATCTGGTTTTCCTGATCGCGATCTGACTGTCGAGCATGCCCAGGAAACACCGGGAAAGGACTGCCGAAATCTTGTTCCTCGGGACTCCTCATGGGAGGACCAGACCTGTTGTTACCTGCACGCTATTAGCATCCGAAGGAAGACACCCCTGCAGATTCATCAATTTACCATTAAAGTCCATGGCGCCATTCCGATCGGGAGGAGGTCCCGGGCGACCCCCGCGTCCTTGCGGTGGATATCCCCTACCAGGACCCGGTGGTGGTCCTCCCCCTCGAGGCATAGGTCCACCACGCATTGGTCCACCTCTTCCTCTTGGTGGTGGCGGTCGACCTCCTCTTCCCGGGCCCGGGGGTCCTCTGTACATGTCCTGTTGCTGATAACCTTGATTCGGTGGGGGACCACCTCTTCCATAATTCATGTCCTGGGGTGGTGGTGGACCATAGTTTTGACCGTATCCATCATCGTACTGTTCATATCCTCCATAGCCATAATCGTCCTGGTACTGATCGTATTGTCTCTGGGGCGGTGGATATCCACCTCCACCGGGGCCTCCACCAGGACCTCCACGAGGAACTCGAGCAGCCGGACCAGCGTAGGGTCGGTCTGCATACCTGTCATCGTATGCCATCGTGTCGGGTGGTCAACAGGGTAGTGGTTTTTGATAGCCTTTGCGCAGCACACAGGACGGCGATCAACGGCGTCCCGCAGCGAATGCGACTTAGAAATCTCCCACAAGCTACAACTCGTCCTCGTATTCTTCGTGGTCTTCCTCACCGCAAGCTTAGGTTGGCGGGTAGGGTCATGAACAAGCCATGAATTACGTATGCAAGCTAAAAAATGATCTGCTGTAGTCGACGATATGTTCCGGCAAAAGTCGTATGTGGATGTGGGGTGCCCGGTGTAACACTTTGTTTGCTAGGACAGATTCAAGCCGAGGATGGTATTAGTCGGTGATGGCGAGTAGGACGGTATTATTGTTGGTACACGGAAACTTCGGCGCAATTGCGATCGCCAGTTTGACAAAGCCAGTAGAAAGAAGCGCGGCGGGTGGGTTCAGGGTCGGGTTGCAGGCGGCTCGAGACGCGCTTGGACTTGGGCTTGGGCTTATGAGTTCAACGTAGGGTTTCGGTCGCTTATTGCTGTAAAAGGGCGCGCTTCACGCAAGCAATACACGATCATGCAATGCAAGTTGCCTGGGGGGGCGAGGGTTGATTAGCTCAGTTGTTGACGCCTTGGTTGATTCGCCGGTGCCAGTCACATACTGACCCAGTCGGAAAATACGATAATTAGAAGAATGAATAGTAGTCGAAAAGGCTTGGTTACCCTTCGTTGAAGCTACTGGCAGTATCGATAGTCGGGCAACCAAGCTCGCGAGAATGACAAGTCAAGGAAGTGCGACAATGAAGCACGACGTGAAATATCCCGGAAATGGAAGTAACAAAAGCCGTTGGAGGATTTAAAAGGGAGCGGAATGTGTTGTCCCCGTGGGTGTGTTGAGGCTACAAATGCAATGCGTGTAATGCTTGGAACGTCTCAGGTACTGATTGACTGGCTGGACAGGATAGGCCGGGCCTGGGTGTCGTGCATGCACGAGGGTGAAAGGGAACGACAGAGCGTGATGGATTGCAAGAATAACGAGTAACAATGTCACTTGTGATTCGTTGTAAAAAATGAATGTTAAGGGAGCCTCGAGCTAAGAATAGACATAAATGAAAAGGGAAAGACAAAAATTATGTGTATCAAATAGGCGTTGTTACTGAGAAGAAAGAGAATGCGTAAAGATGGGCGGCTAGGGCAGAGTCTCAAGGGACAAAAAGAAGATGAAGTGGAAATGCCAAATGCGAAGTACGGCGGTTGATGTGTGTACCAGTCCAGGGTGCGTGTAGCCTTGGCATGTATGTACCTTTCTGCACCTGTGCGACGTCAAGTACTTGCGCGGTAAAGTCTTGCCTTCTACAGAGCCCAGGGCAGGTGATACAGGTACTCCTTATACAGCTATAATTACAGGCAGTAAACGGTGCCAACGCCGGCCCTGTCAAACCCCTTACCACTCCTGAAAATTACACTTAATAATTCCACGCTGATCGAAACTAGAATGGATACCGTGACCTTGGGCTAAAATCCTTGAAAACGAAAAAACAAGAAGCGACAACGGCTCGCTCGGCTGAATAGAGCCGTGCGCTTGCTAGCTAGCTGGCGGCAATATTCCACAATAAACGAATCCAAAGCAGCAGTGCCATGTAGGACGGACGGTATGTAAACTTTAAACTACAAGTGAGGATAGCTACAACTCTTTCTATCTTTGTTTAGTCCTACCACAATTAATTTTGAACGCCCGTGTATTTATCACTGCCCAGCTTGGGCTGGGTGGAAACCTGGTTATTACAATAGTGGCTAAGTCCTACGGTGCTATTCATAGCTCTATATACCGTTACAAATCTGTCTTGTCGTCAATAGATACGTAGTACTAACCTATGCAAATCACAACATCAAGAACAGCTGTCACATATTGCTACACTTTAACAATAAGTAATAGCAATAAGTGACGACTTATGATGAAGCCTGTTGCATGAGTATGACAAGTGACTAGAAACACTAAGTCTCACCTCGTACCTAGTATTGTGTCAAAAGTGGCAAGGGGTCGAAAGCAGCTTGTCGCTTATTGGTTTCTTCAACCCCCCGGCATTCCCGTGTCTCTCTACCCGGCACCTGGACCCTTAAGAGCCCTACAATTACATCAGAAAGAGACGAAAGGGGAGCATTGATCCTGACCCATCTCTTGAGATTTCCTGTGTCCAAGGATTACCAGGATATCTAACTGATGGCCTGGGAATTTTCTCAATAAGTAAGTCACAGCAAGTGTTATCCCGTGTTAAGAGCAAGCCTTCTCTCTCTATACATATTATCAGATCATGAGAGCTGATGCACGGCCATAATGAGACCCGATGGCCCCCAAAGCTTTCAGGAGTGCTGTCATCCTATCATTATAGACAGTAGCCCTAAACATGCTATACTTGGAACGGAAACGGGAGGTGAACATAATCCTGGAGAGATTTATTATAACCTGTGGAATATCCTACCCGTCCACATCAACATTCCACAACATCAGTGAGTCGGCAGAAGATAGACTCCGATGAGACCAATTCATACGCCCTTCGGGCAGCGAATTACCGAATTAGCTACAGAATCAGCTACGATACAAAAAGAATGCAATCTTACGACTCTACTCAGCCATGTGTAGTCATCTGCAATGGTCCACGAGTAGCTGAAAGTGAGTTCGGTGACCGGTACAAAACAGCCTATCCAATACACGCCTCCGCGCCTTGGAACTGGAAGGACGGAAGCGGATGCAGGTTGAGCCAAGTTGGCGCCAAAGTTGGGGTGGGTACCTAGGTAGGTACTTTATAGCGGGGTGGTGGGGTAGTATAGCTCCTGTAACGGTCTTGCTCAGGTACTTAGCTGTGGGGCAACACAGTGACTTCACGAGCCACATGCGAACCATGCTCTTTACCAGCCACACGTTGTGGAGTCGACAAAGACCCTGAACTTTCGTCATCGACATTCGCATATCTAATATCGAGCTTTCGATAGGTGCATCGGATTAGCACCTGTCAATTGCATCACCTCTTCCCTCTCGAATAAATTACCACGCTCGACACGACACCGCGCGCAAAATGGCAGCAAAGTCAGGACGGTTAGGCACATGGCTCAAGATGCTTGCCGTGTAAGCATTCTCTCCCTCTCACGAGGTAGCTATAATTAGTATCTAGTCATCGCGAAGCCACAACAGTAGTAAAACCAACAAAGAGACTAACTTTGAGGATTATCACAACAGAGGTGGCGTAGTATGCGTCGGGGGTCCAGCGCTTGTAATGTGGGTGCAGCCGACAGATGAGGAGCTCTTCAAGAGATACAACCCCGAGCTACAGAAGAAGAGCCTCGAGCGCCGCTACGAGAAACAGAAGGACTTTGACGATTTCGTTGTCCGCTTGAAGGAGTATTCAAAGTCCGATAAGCCGAGTACGTGATCACTTATGGACAGACAAGTGTACTACTACGGTGGATCATTGGCTAACTATTGCGGCTCTTTTAATAGTATGGACGGTGCAAGAAGAAGCGGCGCGAAAGCAGAAGGAGGACAGTTTACGGCAGGATTTCCAGGATGCCGAGGCAGCCAAAGCGAGACAGGAGGCTATGAGGAGAGAAGCTGGGTTGTTACATGGCGCTGGGGAATTAGAGAGTACGGGAAAGTCGAAGTTAACTGACAACCCCGTGCTGTGAGGCGTCGAGAAGTGATTATTCAGAAATTGTATTAATATCCTCTATGAGGGCTTGGCGTTTAGGAAAGGGAAACTCAAAAGAGCGGTTTACACACTTTACTATGTCGCGTATGATGACGCATCTGCTGCTTTACCAAACGCTTGTCGAAATCTTTAGGAATTACATCCGCTCATTGCCATTTTACAGGGCCTTATGTATATTAAATGTGAAAATGCAATATACGTATGGCCAGCATTATATAGCCAGCAAATTCCACAATCATTTTTGGATTTCACGCTCTAAGCTTGCTATTCTCGTCTCAAGCAGCTGGCGAATCTGGTTCCATCTTTCCACGAGCATATCGGTCTGCTCCTCGTAGCCAACTTCTATACGCCCAAGCTGCTCTATCGTGCCGTCAATCCTGGCCGCATATTCCCGCAATAGCTCGAGCAGCAGGATATCCACAGCCCTCTGACTCGCCTCACCATCATCATTGCCATTCACAAATCGCATCCACTCCCCAACCTTACAGCACAGCAACCGCAGCGCCACCTGCGTCCGATGACACACCGTCTCGCGATCCAGGACATAACCCCCCAAGAACCCAGCCTCCTCAAGCCGTTCCTTCTGCGCGGCATCCAGCCTCTCGAGTATAACATCGTCGAGCAAGGTCTCATCCCAGCAATTCTCCGCCATGACGAACCCGTATTCAACAAGCAAGAAATCGTTGCCGTGGCGCCCATAGCAGATCTTGATCTCCTCACCCTTCTTATACGGCGTCGTAGCGCGGAACACGAAGCCATCCCCACCAAAGGCCACATTGCACCCGCCCTCATCAGCATGATTAAACAGGTCCGCAATAGGCTGCAGCGCCATATGGTCGTCCTTAGTGGTACCGGGGCGGTTCTTGAGCGCGCTGTTGACGTAGTAAAATGTGCGTGAGTTGACCAGTAGCCAGAACGTCTTATACAGCTCCAGCGCGAACGTCCCTTCCTCGTCCTCGCGCAGCTCGGGAAACGCCATCGCGGCCTGCGCGAAGTCCCGCTCGAACTTGGCCTTCTGCTTCGCCAGCAGGTCCCGGCTGCGAGCCGGCAAAAGCGCCTGCAGCTCGGCGGGCCAGTACAGCGGCATGGTGACGAGGTCGACGCTCAGCATGATCTCGTTCCAGGGCGTGTACTTGGAGCTCTTGTCGAGCAGCATGTCTGCGGCGATGATGCCGTGCACGGAGATGCTGGTTTCCTCGAGCTTGCGGAGGCGCGCCTTGGGCACTGTGGTGATTGTCCGTAGACGGTTGGTGGGCACCTCGAGGATGACCTCGTCGGGCTTTATGCGAGGTTAGTTCAGGTACTTTGTAACACTCCCAACTAAGGCGACTTCAGAGCTCAGGGAGATAAAATGGACCGATGAGAAAAGAAGAAGGCTAGAGCTTACTTCGATATCCCGCGTTGCGACCACTCCTATGCCGCATCCTGGTATGCGCTCCGGCGCGATCCCGTTAAGCTTCACACGCTTCGTGCCGTGGCATGTTGCCCAATCGACGAGTTCCAAGAGGGGATCTGGGTCCATCGTCTCTCTTGTCCTTCTTGACTTTGACTTTGTTGTTTTCCCCTTCTTCTTTCCTCCTACCTTCAATTTCAAATGGGGGTTTCTCTGCTGTAGATTAAATGCATATCGTGCGGTAAATAGGTGGTGTTTAGGCTATAGGAACTTCATGACTAAAAAGAAACGATATGGATATCTCCTGAAGATGAGGTTTATAACTACGCGGATTATGTACCTGGCAAACGAGAGACAGGGAATGAAGTGCAGTGACGTGAGGTCAAGCCAACATGGTTGCTTGATTGGTTCAGAGGCATGCTGTGTTCCCGCTGGACGGATGTTGGGATCGGCGCTTGGGGATGCAAAAATTCTCCACCCCGAACCGGCTCGTGCATCCGGTGCTTCATCGGCGTCCGCCTAGTTGCTTCTTTAGTGTAGTTCCAGTCCTACCGGTGTTCCTTGAAGAACCCTGGAATTATGGAGGGAAACTATTGAAGCTGACAGCAAACGTTTAGATAGAACACCAAGCCTACATATACTATTTTTAGGAGAAATCACGGACGATGGATTGCTGGCTCTGTTACAGCGAATGGAGCTTCCCAGACCAAAGAATTAACCATGGCGGACGCATGCTATCTGCTGTGGAACAACATTAATTGACTGGTTTTGGTTTTGCTACCGGGGACCGCGGGTGAGGGTAAGGGTATGAGTGCAAAGCCAAGGAAAGTAGCTGGGCGTGATGCAGTAAAAGTTATGCAATTGTATATTTCCATTTGGCCTATGATGGCATATGGTTTAGATGTTTATCATGAAGCTGTCCTTGCCCAGGCCGCTGCTCTCGGAAATGATCGCAGCAATAAATGTACATGCTTAAATCCGCCATAACACCGACGTCCCTTTCACTTATACCGCCAGAATAAGTGGAATCCGCCAGCTGCCCCCCACCAATTGGTAATGCGGTACTCCCCCGGAATCGTCGTGGCGTCATGTGTCTGACAACCAATTTATCCGCCCTCGACTTCTTTGAAACCCTTTAACTACACGCAAAAGCAGTGTCTCGTGATAGGACACTCGAATTTTCAATTATAATTATACCCTCACCAAGCCGAGTCAGACCAGAAACTGCGGCGCTTACCTGCACACCCTATCGAAGCTCTTATCAGTTGCGGAGTCCGTTCTTTCCGCAACCCATCACCGGTGACACCGGGATAACCTAGAACAAGAGCCCAACATAATGAGCAGCTCAAGATCTCACTCACATGACCCGGATGACCGGCATACGGATCCCTACTATGATGCTGAAGAGCACGATGAGAATGAGGATGATGACCCCGACTATGAAGGGAACAACGACGACGATGATGATGATGACGATGACGAGATAGACCACGCTGATATGGCGGATTTATTTCAACAAGACGACGACGATGGCGATGAGTTTCATGGTAAGTCTCTCTTGTCATTATACGCCACTTTTCAGTGTGACAGTCTATTAACTTGAGGGGTGTGTCAGATGCCGAAGATGGTGGGCTTGAGTTTATCGTGCAAGTGGAAGGTGGCGATGAAGGACAAGGCGGTGAAGCCTCCGAAGAAACCAGAGCAGAACGAAGCGCCATAGAACGACGTGTTATCAACCTCATAGCAAGTAAGTGCATTATCATTCATCATCATTGATTGACTTATCATCTTTTCTGATATCCTGGCCTTGCTCAGGTGTAGGTCGTCGGGCCGGGTTGGTCTCACAACGTGAGATCCTGAATCTTTTACGAGGCCGCAATTTAGGTATCTTGCTTGACGGCGAGGACGATGATGATGACTTCGACAATTGGACTCATAGGTTACGGAGACGGCGGCCCCTGGACCCGAACAGATTTCCTAAAGTCCCGAGCGAAAAGGGAAGGGAGCTGATGAATTCCGGAACTTTCGGGGCCAATGATATTTCGTCTCCCCTGAGGAAGAAGAAGCAGCTGGCACGACGTATACTGGACCGTGAACTTGGGATAGGGGATAAATCGTACCGTAAGATAAACCAGGGCGTAATAGCACAGGTAAGTCTTACTAAGTAAATTAATTCATGGGGGCCCTTCTTGCTGACGGGCAACAGTCTCTGATCCCTCGTACTGATGCGGATATGATCATCAACTACGACGAAAATGTCTACTCGGGCCAATTTTCGGATGATGGAAACTTCTTCTACGCTTGTGTCAAGGACTTCAAGGTGCGGATGTACGACACGTCAAACCCGTACAACTGGAGACATTACAAGACCGTATCGTACCCATTCGGATCTTGGACCCTGACCGATGCGTCGCTAAGCCCGGATAATAAGTGGTTGGCATACACATCTATCCAGAGCAATGTGTGCTTAGCACCCACAGACCCAAACGACACGGGCGACCCGTACACATTGAGCTTATCAGAATATGGCGCGCGGCGAGGAACGTGGCGGGACACCTTCGGCATCTGGTCGATCCGCTTCTCCGGTGACGGCCGTGAGCTCGTGGCGGGAACGAACGCACGGTCCATTATTGTGTATGATATCGAGTCGCGGCGGGTACTGCACCACATCGAGGGTCATGAGGACGACGTCAACGCCGTCTGTTTCGCAGACAAGTCGTCGCCGCACATCCTGTACTCGGGCAGCGACGACACGACGATCAAGGTCTGGGACCGGCGCAGCATGGGCGACGGGCGCGAGGCGGGCGCCTTCGTGGGCCACATCGAGGGGCTGACCTACATGGACAGCAAAGACGACGGGCGGTACCTGCTCAGCAACGGAAAGGACCAGAGCATGAAGCTCTGGGACCTCAAGATGATGTACACGTCGGCGCAGTTCCGCGACAAGAACCCGCGCCAGCACGTGCCGTACAGCGACTTCGACTACCGCTGGAGCAAGTTCGACGACAACGACTGGTTCCCGCACCCGGACGACAACTCGGTCGTCACCTTCCGCGGTCACAAGGTCCTGCGCACCCTCATCCGGTGCCACTTCTCGCCGCCCAACAGCACGGACTCGCGCTACGTGTACTCCGGGTCGCACGACGGCAAGGTGTATATCTGGAACATGGACGCCACGCTCGCGGGCGTCATCGACGTTAAGAAGACGACGTCAGACGAGAGGTCGTTGCCTAGGGCCTATCGGCAGTACTACAACCGACGTGGCTTGCCCGGCTGGGCTACGATCGTCCGGGATGCCAGCTGGCATCCTACTGCGCCGTTCATAGCAGGTGAGTCATTTTCACATAACGTCGGAAGGGGGGCAGGCTGACGCAGAGATACAGCATCTTCGTTGAATGGATGGGACAATACCCTGGGTACTGTCACATTGCACGGGTATAATGAGGGAAGTCTTGATGAAGGGTATCCTGAGATGGGTACCGCGTATGATGAGAAGCTGCACCAGGTGAGCGGTATTGGTGATGATGATGATGACGACGATGATGACGATGATAACGAACACGACGAAGATGAAGATGATTCCGAACCTGGATTTTGATGCACAGGCATGGGGTGGCATAAACTTGATCCTGCCTGTCGCAAATAGTCTCGCAGATAGTCAGGTCCGGAACAAGAGTCATTCAATCACCTCCCAATATGCATGTTTATGTGAAGCATGACAAAGCAGGTTGAAGAATATTATGAGTCGGTACATTTACAGGGATTATTTGGTGAACAAGAGTCAAGTGCGTTTTCGAGCATAATTTATTTCGGTAACACCCACACGAGTCGCATGCAATCCAATTTTATACAGTAATACAGTAAAGATGATAGCAAGAGACAATAATTGACAATGGCTATGTCCCAGAACACCATTTTATGTCTTCATCCCAGTTGCAGTTTATCCACAAGATCCCACCCCCTCCGGCCCAGGCTCCTGTTGCCGTGTCTATCCACATGACCGTGAATGACGCTCGGTCGATATCGGCGAGGAATTATGATTTGTACTGTATTGTTGTTCTTCCACTGTCGTCATCTGTGTAGCAAGAGACAAACGCCTCGGCTCTTCTACATTTACCCCCTTTCCATATCCTCGACCCTATGCGCCTCCCACTAGAACATTGTTGACGGGGATGTGAACTAAGAAAATATTAGGTCAGATTAGATCCATATTTTAACTGCGATCGAGTATGCCGAGTCGGTTGTTTTGTATCCGAGGTGGGAAATCGTGGTAAAACATACTCAGCTTAACGAGGTAACCGATGGCGCCCATGACCTGGATCGGGATGTCAGCTTGGTTCCGTTCGTCTTCTAAAATAGGTCTATCTCAAGCATACCACAAAGCCAACACCGACGGCCTGGCAGATCTTTATGTACTCGTTGCGGTCCGGCTTGGTGCAGCGGTTGATGAATTGGGTGCCATCCTTGACGAAGTCCTTCTGGACATCAAAGAACTCTGTTATTTGGTCGGCCATTTTGTGGTATGTGGAAGGGATTATTGATAGATAGGGACAAGAAGTATTCGATGCTCTGCCGAACTGTTGAGAGACACGGATGCTGGATGGTTTGCAATGCGATGCGAAAGTAGAAACGTGATGCGCTGTCCAGACCTTTGCTCTACACTGCTGTGGAAAGATGCGGCCAGATTTCCCCTGCTTGCTTGCACTCGACCCTGCCATGCCAAGGAACTTATCCGAGTCTGGTTAGGCAACCAATCAAAGGGATTCCTGTACCTGTGCCACAAAGATCCAAGCTGCCGAGGGCTGCATGAGCCACAGGAACACAGGGGATTGAGCCTCATTAGCAGCCGTCCCCAGAATTCCAGAGCAAGGGTTCCCGGAAGACCCCCGTTAAAAGCCCCTTTAAAACCCACCTACGCACCTTCCTAGGCAATGACTACAGTGGGTCGCTAGTCCTGAAAGACGGGCGAGGACGGGCTGCTTGCTGCCTTATTACTGCGCGTCTTATGGGGCGTGAGCGTGACGGGAGTTCCCCCAAAGTCAACCTAAAATTGTCGAGTCCCTATAGGTACCTAGTCCCTGACCTGTAAGCCACTCCTCGACAAACCGAGCCCAATGTTTAAACTCCGACTAACCTTCATCTTTTTCCCAGTCGTACCAAAATAATGTCATCGGCGTTCACTGGTTCTCCTCACCCCTCTTGTCACTTAATGCTCTCTGTATCACGACACTACTAGATACTGCTCGCTACGCTCTGTTATTCCTCTTTGCCAAATAAACCCCGACCCGAACGTACGTCCCTAGCCTCGCCAGCTTCGACTCATCAATCGCCATCCTTCGCGAGCTTCTTACTACAAGGCTCGACTCTTCCCTACTTCTCACATGCGACGCCCCGCTGTTAGTCTAACCTAGCAAACCTCTTTCGGCTAACCAAAGCATCAAGACACCTACGCGCACAGCGGTTTCGGGGGGTGGTTGTCCTATCAAGGTTCTGAGCTCGGTATTGCGGGTGGTGCTGTCCGCTTCAAGGTCTTTTCTTTTGCGCTCTATCTCGAGCCACTGCCAATATCCAGTAATCTATCTACCTGTATTTTCTTCGCATCTCTTCCCAGGATCTGGACTCTATACACCGGCTCGCGTGTATTTAGAGAGACTTTGGCCGAGATTGCGAGCACAGAGCTTCGTCTTGACATCTTGTTGATTCAACGTCCACTCCAGCCCGCGAGCTGGCTTCTCTTCTCTCGCGTTTGTTTTGCCATTACGGCCGTTGAGACGGGTGCAAGAAGTTCGGAATTGCCTGAAAGAGGGGTTTGCGCGCGGCCATCGGTTCAACGTGTACGTATCATACTATATCCTGTGAGATATCTTTCTCTTCTTCTACGTTCCTTTTCAGCTTCCTTTGGGCTGCCTTCCTGCATGTACTTTACTCGATGACTGATTAAAGGAACCAAAAGACGCCAGGAACTTCTTGTATCTTACTCTGAATACACTCAGTTGCTAGATACCACTCACTCGTCACTCTGACTCCATAACATACTTTGAAGCTCCATAACACACACAGGCCTCGTCGTATCTTTTGAAAATGGCCGACGAAGATTTCGAGATTGACGTCTATGGCGATGCCAACGCCGAGAATGACTCCAAGATTGACGACTCCAATACCCAAGCCTACGAGCGCAATACTAGCATTACAATTGCCAACGGCTCCAACCCTCCAGAATCAGTCAATAACGAGCACAACGCCCACCATCACAGTAATTATGACGGCCAAGATCAGAATGCCATGGACAGCCATGACGACCATGGCGCGCCGACACGGCAATACCAGCAGGGCGTCAAGCGAAAGGGGGAATCTGATGACAGACCGATCGACCCTGGTGCCACGAATTGTCTCCTTCTCTCAGATCTCAACTGGTGGACAACGGATGATGATATTCGTGGCTGGGTCACACATGCCTCGTGCGAAGATGAGTTGAAGGACATTACGTTTAGTGAACACAAGGTCAACGGCAAGAGCAAAGGGTGCGTTGATGTTAATTAACATGGTTTGGAAGCAACATGTTCTAATGGTGAAATACAGACAAGCCTACCTTGAGTTCTCATCACAGCAAGCTGCCACGGCTGCTAAGCACCAGATCGAGTCGGCAGGCTCTGAGGGCGCACAACCCGGAGGAAAGAAGCATAATGTAATATATTCTAGCCCCGTCACTAACCCGTTCCGCACTCTGCCCAAAGATGCCCCTGCTAGGGGCAAGGACAACTCTGTCTCGCGAGGTGGTGCTAGCGGCAACTTCAATGATCGAGGCGGCGGCAACTTCCGAGGCCGCGGTAATTTCAACGGACCTCGGGGTGGTTTCAACCGCAACTTTGCGGGGGGTAACATGGGCGGCGGCGGAGGCGGCGGCGGAGGCGGCGGCGGCTTCCACAATAACAACAATATGGGCGGAGGCGGTGGTGGCTTCGGCAACAACATGGGCGGCGGAGGCAACTTTGGCTTCGGGAACATGGGTGGCGGCGGTGGGGGTGGTTTCCCCTTCCGTGGGGGCATGATGGGGAATAACATGGGTGGAGGCATGCGAGGAGGCATGCGTGGTGGACGTGGCGGTGGTATGGGTCCCGGCATGAATCCAGGCGTCGGTGCGGGCATGACTAACGGCATGATGGGGGGAATGGGGGGTATAGGGATGCCCATGATGGGCTTCCAGCAGCCTCACTTCAACCAGGCCTTCTTCGGGGGTAACCAGCAGACGGATTGGCAGAATCCACATGGCGCCAAACGACCGCGAGGGGAATAGTGAACTTCTCGACGAACGTGATTATCCATTGAAAAAAGGCGTTTGCTTTTCATTGGGCTGGTCAGGCGGGTAGGCGGGCAGGCAGGCAAGGACAGGAAGGGAAAGGGATGGGGCGAAGTTGGTTCTTAAAGCCCACCTCAGCATCCACATTGGCATGCGTTGGCTTTGTGTAAATTATACCTTGAATTATCCCATATGCATGCGGGATGGAAATGAATTAGGCAGCTAGCTTAATCTGTTAAAGCAGAATATCCTAATCCAATTGGGCTTCATACTATGTTCTGGTGATCTGACAGATGGGTATGTAAATACATGCGATGCTAAAGAAAGACAATAACGACAGTCGATACGCTTGCTAGGATTGACTGATCCCTTTCGTGTTCGCGACAACTGAAAGGGGGTCGGCAGTGACGTTCAGCCTAGAGTTCTTTCTTGGGTGTTTGAACGGGTTTATCAGGGCCAAATAGACCAAGAAGATACGCCGTTCGAGTTAGCCCCAAGAAGGCCTGAAGTCTTGCGTGTCAGATAGAAGAGAAGAAGTAGGGGAGGGGGGTGTAAAGACGCACGGTGAATCCGACATTGCCCCAGGTGACGGCGTTCCAGCCGGCTACGTCGACGGTCCTCTCGTAGCCCAGGCCCCAGCAGGTGAGTCCCACGTGAGTGATGTCCGCGATGCTGTCGGTAGCAGATAGACCGGGTTAGTGGGGACACTTGTTCTCATCGTCGTGTTACACATCTTTCATGTCCTTGGAAGGGGGGCCCATATATGAACTTGTTCAGGTGAAACAAGTATCGTATGTGGGGAGATATGAATGGATGAATGCAAGGTGAGACAAGGTCAGGCAACTTACAGGCAGGCGATGAGGTAATTCCGCACGACCCTCAGCTCAGTACTGGTGTACAGCACAGCGATGCCTAGGAGGAACACGAGGCCGTAGGTGTTGCCCAGTTGCAAGGCGACGAGACGCGCATTATCGGATGACGGCAGGGCGTTGCTGCCGCCGCTGCTGCTGTCGATTTGGCTCGCTATGAACCAATCTGTGTCTACCAGGGGTCCGAGAAAACCCGCGACTCTGAAAGGCGTTAGGTAGGTTAGTTACTTTAGTGTTATGTTAGCCTTGCGGCGGTGTGTATATGCGTAAGGTGTGTGTGTATGTATGTATGTAAGTGTGTATGTGCGGCTACGACTACGGCTTGCGGCTGGCTGGCTGACTTGCGACCCAGGCTTGACTTGGCTCACTTACAGCGAGATGGGCTCAATGATGGTGAAGAGCGTGCGTGGGAACGTAGGGAGTTGAGACGCCATTGTTTCTGCTGCTGCTGTGTTTCGTTGGGTGTGCGGTTATATATATTCAAGTAGTATACGTAGAGTAGGTAGTCTAGGGTCGGTCTGTTTAGGTACGTCGAATTGTTGGGAAGTCAGATATCATCAGCTGAAGGAAAATGATAATAAACTTTGTGTTAGGTGACAGGTCACGGTGAGGCTTGGTTGAGTCTACCTAGGTATACTAGTACGCAAAAGAAGAGGTAGAAGTAAGTAGAAGTAGAAGAAGTACGGTATGCACCTTGTCAAGGAATGGAAGGTAAGGTCAGGTACCTACATGGAAATGCAGTGAGTGCAGTGCAGATGTATCAGTGTATGTGGTCCAAACTTCACATTTCACAGGTTGATAATTAGTGTCGTCGCAGTCACAGTCGAGATGGATGTCAGACAGGGGCAGCTCACATCATATGTACGTCGTTCTCTCATTGATCGGCTGCTGGGTTCAATATCTTGGGTCCTGTCTTGGAATGTCTCGAACTGCCCGGGATCCTATTGGCTCGGTGGCTGCTACCGGTAAGGACCGATGTGGGAGCGTCACATTACAACGGCGAATAAGATCGACAGATTTAGGACCTTCTGGGCCCTTACCAACGTCTGGGTCTGTGGTCCATCCGCATCTGCAGCCTACGCGTACTACTGTACGTACAACCTTTTCCCACCAAGTTCACCACCCAACGGAAAAACCCACGAGCACCTCAGCGAGCACTAGGAACCGCACGCTTGTGGTGTTGGTAGGTACTGGGATGGGTATCATTTCTCGGCTACCACCGCTACAAGTGGCCCCACTACTACCTACCTATCGTTGCTATATGTACCTTTATTCCAGGTTGCTTTCTCTATCTGCCTACACTAAAGTCTAGTCCACCTAGGTAGGTAACACAGTACTATACCTAAAGTTAGCGGCTACTACCTACCTAACTCTATGCGCACGCCTACTGCACCATCACCAACAACCACGCTTTGTAAAGGCTATACGTTCTTCCATCCCAGTCAACCCAGAGACTGACCAGCGGCATTCGCTTCTTTGTTCTTATTACATACAGCAGAGTCATGCTGACTTTAGATCAAATACTCCGGGTCGGGCGAATATCCTACCCACATACCTAAATACATACATACGTCTAAGGTATATTCATTTACATTTTATCACATACTGCTAAAGGTTCGTCAGCTCTTTTTGGATTTCTTTGTAGGTAGGTGGGTACTCTGTATATAGACAGGTATTCGAGCCGTTATCGCTTCCCTCTTGTCATAGCAAGCCCTCAATCGTGCAAATGTATTGGCTTAATTCTGACATTCAATGCTACCAGGCATCCGCCTGCCCACTTCAGGCTGCATACATCCTTACTTATTCAAATGCAACTAAAATACAGTCGATGCTCATTTGAGACTACATACAACATTGCGCTCGCTTTTTCACAAGCTACATGTACTAGTCTACTACCTAACCTACATATCACGATCTAACCTTGTACTGTCGTACCTAGACGCCCGTGACGCCTTGACGCCGCGGAAAAGGCAGTCTATCGATCCATCCGCGTCAATTGGCTCCAGAATTATGAACCTTGCCTGCTAGTACCGACCCTATCGAGCCTACATCCCATCCATCATCCATGATCCATCCCTACATCCACCCATCCCGCTCTACTTCTTGTGCTACCTATACCAAACCATCTTTCTGCATGGCCTAGCTTCCGCGTGTCCCAGGCACTGTTGCCGGTACTACCTCGTAGGTACCGTTGCACTTCGCTGCAAGCAGCTGTCCCTCTCCTGCATTTAGAGAGCATCATCTCTCCTCTACGGACAAGACTTGGATTCGGTCTGTCTGTCTACCTACGATCGATCGATCTTGGTTGTCTGCCTGCCTACCTGCCTGCCTGCGTGTCTCCTACGACCTCTACGGCCCTTGTAGCTAGATATCGTTCTGCTGTCGCTCAAGGTGATTGATCGATTGATTGATTGATTGATTGACCTAGGTAGCTTGAAGAACTACCTACCTACCCATCCTACCGATCCAGATCTTCCGTTCCTGCTGCTCTACTTACTTACTTGTTTGCTCGAGTGTTTCTTTGTCTGTCTTCCCAGACACTTGCCTCGATGTCGTCTTGAGAGAGGCGCTTTGCCACTCGGCTCGGCTCGACTAGACTCTCCCTTGTTAACCAATCTACCCATTTTTTTCTCTGCTTCAATTCTCTCGCTTGGATACACGTTAAGAACCTATTCTTCTGATGCTCCCTTCACCCGAACCTCCTGTTCGTTCAGTATGGCCACAATCGAGCCGCGTCTGATCCACCTGCTGAATGAGTCGACTACCACCCCGAGACCATACAATGCCGAGCTACCGCCCATCAAGGCCCTCCACTACCCTCAGACCTCGTCCCGACCCCATCCCATTGAGCCCGGCGCCGGCCAGCGACCTGACACCCTCGACGCCGCCGGGCTCCCCCTGGTCTCGCAGTCCATACCGCCGTTATACTCCATTACAGACATTACAGACGAGAATCTCCCGGCATCCTCGTCGAGAAAAGAGGTGGCGAGCTACGCAACGACGGATCGCTCCTTCTCGACTCATGTCTCGTCCCAAGAGCTACGTATGATCCTTGAGGACACACCACCCGACAACGCCGAGGATATTTCGACTAAGAAGCGCCCTGTCAAGGAAGACTTTCCTCAACTGCCGCAACCTCTCAAAAAGCAGAAGGCCATAACCCCGACTAGATTTCCTCCCATCATAGTCGGGTTGCTTGAACCGCCCTCGAACGCCGCTCTCTTCCCACCTATCTCCTCTGCTTCGTTTGAAAACCGTCAGCGCTCCGAACCACCGCAAGCTCTCAGCCTCGCAAAACCTTCCGAGGCCCAGAGCCTTCCCGAAGAGACTGCCGTTCCGAGTCCTCCTCCCGACGCCGAGCGTACACCCACAGGAAAGGTCAAGCGGAGAGCAGCAAAACCACGGAGAAAATGGTCAGAGGAAGAAACCAATCACTTGTTGTTGGGTGTTAGCAAGCACGGGGTCGGTAGATGGACTGACATTCTTGAAGACCCGGGTTATAAGTTCAATGAACGAACAGCTGGTGATCTCAAAGACAGGTTTCGCACCTGTTGTCCCGAGGAGCTTCGCGGCAGCGTTGGTGCCAAGACTGACGGGCCGGAAACACCACCAACAGTGCCGAGGGCGGAGAAGAAACCAAAGAAAGGGATCATGTCGGAGAATATACTGAACGATACGGAAGAGGAAATCGAGACTGAGAAGAATTGGCCAGGGCAGCTTTATTCGGAGTCGGCACCAAAACAACGAAAAAGTAGGGCTCACCGCAAGAAATTGGAAGATCTGGCAGAGCTCGGTATCAAAGGGCCATTTAAGAAGTCACAGCGGAGGGAAAGACGGCCCTTCTCCGAGCAGGACGACCGGGAAATATTAGAAGGATTTGAAATGTACGGTCCACATTGGACCAAAATTCAAAGGGACCCTAGATTCAACTTGTCCAGTAGGCAACCTACAGATTTGCGGGACAGACTACGCAACAAATATCCGGAAAAGTTTGTGAGTACGGAAAAGACTACCATGCAAGTTCGGGAGCCCGGGGGACGAGGCAATAGTCTGTTGGAGCCGTCAGTCCACATGGCCATTGATGGCTCTTTGAACCTCTCTAAAGCGTCTCTTCTCGAACCTCAGCTGAACAGAACCGGCTCACGAGAGGATATTCCCAAGTGGTCCTCGCTGGGCGGCGTCATGGAGCTTGGGGAGCAAGCACAGGCACATTCGGGCTTGTATTGGAGTGAGAGTGGTGGCGGTGGTTTTCCGTCGGGGGAGATGGACATCTCACGCCTTTTGCTTGATGACAACCAGATTATGAGCGAACCACTTTCTACTGATAGAAGAGGGTTTGGTTGAGTACGGTGGCCCGGCTCCTCAATAATATTACGTATACACGGATATTGGGGCTTATGAACCCTCGAGGGATCGAGACCGCTCCCGGAGCCAACTTTTGGCGAAGATAACTCTCGTCACCGATGCGAGTCTGTTTAGGTGGGCGGGTGTGTTCGATTTCTCGAGCGTACGGAAAATCAACGAGTGTGCATGACATGATTGGGAGGTTTTATGTGTTTGTGACGAGGATGGTAGATGACTGACTGCCTGCCAGCAAAAATGATGACGAAATTAGGGTATTGGGTTGGGTTGGGTTGTGATCGACAGGATGGATCAGACCGATACCTTAGG
Source organism: Xylaria sp. FL0933 (assembly GCA_022578765.1). Classification (NCBI taxonomy): domain Eukaryota; kingdom Fungi; phylum Ascomycota; class Sordariomycetes; order Xylariales; family Xylariaceae; genus Xylaria; species Xylaria sp. FL0933. The sequence continues at coordinate 168,302 of MU389753.1, forward strand.
AGACTGCGTTTAATTGCCCTGCGCTCCATTGGATTCAAGTTCGACTCGGGAACCAAACTCTCTGTCCTTACCGGTTTGAACGAAGGAAAGATGCGGCCCAGCGAGCAAATGAACATACAGGATTATTAGGTGTGTTTTACAGTTTGAAAGATATTACACACATAAAAAGGGCCAAAAAAAATAGGAAAAACAAGTCAGCGAAAGGAACAGTCCAATGCATGCCCACTATCCTGGTGAATATATACATATATATGAAGTAGGTCTTTGGCTATTAAGGTTCGGTGATGATTTGCCTGCTAGCGTTATGCGCCGCGGCGATCACGACGTTGATGAATACGTAAGTAAGCTTTTCACGCGGTCGGTTATGAATATTGTCATAGCCCTCTAGCCTGGATAATCCACCTACTGCCTAGTAGTTGGGATTGCTGCTTGAGGTGGTTATGATTAGAAGGTAGGCTTCAATTCAAACTGTATGCCCTTAGAACAAAGAGCTATATGACGATATGATTTATCAATATTTTCAAATTCAAGTTCGCTGGGCCGGTTAGGGACAGTGTTGTAGGTTTAAGTTACGTTACAACCCCTATCTGCAAGTTGCAAAATGATGTTATCCAATTGGCCGAGCCTAATGAACTTGGGAAGCAACCGGTACGCGAGCCGCACCAGGTGGAGAAGGTTGGCGCTCAGCTGGCGAGAAACTACCATTGAGCTCGGGCCATGTCGTTATCAACCCTACCTACCCACAAGCAGCGCACCTTTTTTTATCGTGCGTAATTGATAACCTCAAAAAAAAACCACGGCGAACGACGACGACGACCAGATTTCGACGACGCATTCCCCCACAGGACTGCCATAATGCCGACTCGTTTCTCAAAGACACGCAAACACCGTGGCCATGTCAGTGCCGGTCATGGTCGTGTAGGAAAGCACAGGAAGCACCCCGGTGGTCGTGGTATGGCTGGTGGTCAGGTATGAAGAAAAGAACCAAAGACACCCTTAATTGGGGTGCCGGCAAAAAACTTAAGAATGAAATGAAATAGCTAACACAGCTCACGATAGCACCACCACCGTACAAACATCGACAAGTACCATCCTGGTTACTTCGGTAAGGTCGGTATGCGACGATTCCACCTGTTGAGAAATCAGCAATGGAACCCGACAGTCAACGTCGACAAGGTAAACAAGCCACCCTCAATTGCCCCCTAGGATTGCTCCTCCCGGGTGGGAAGACTCTTGGTCTTAGAAGCCGTCTATCTAACTATGTGTTTCCTTACAGCTCGCCTCCCTTCTTCCTCAGGATATGCGTGACAAGTACGTCTCCGGCGAGGCCAAAGACACAGCCCCCGTCATCGACCTATTGGCCCTCGGATACTCGAAGCTCCTTGGAAAAGGAAGAGCCCCCAACTTCCCCTTCGTCGTACGCGCCAGATACGTCAGCAAAGATGCCGAGAAGAAGATCACAGAGGCCGGTGGTGTCATCGAGCTGGTGGCATAAACAGGAAATTAGAGGACTGATTGGCCTGGCATGCGGAAATGGGAACTGGGAACGATAGCATGAATGACAAATCCGATGATGTGAGCCAAACAACCCAAAACACTTCGGGCGGTCACCGGACAACACACATTATTTGGCAATGGCGCAGCAACGAAATAATACCCAATTACATACATACCACACGCGGACTGACGTGAAGCTGTGCTCTGCCGTGCTGCCTGCTCTGGCGCCTTGACGACGTCTGTTTGGGCTTGAGGTTCCCGCAACTCCTGGGCATTTTGACCATGGTATGGGGTGAGACTCGGCACGGCTCTCATATGATGGGCTGTCGCATTCCTACCACTAAGAGTTTGTCATGGTCACTTTAGCATCGTCAAGAGAGTTACTAAGAAATGGTGCCCTCTGGAAGGCTTCAAACCGATGTGTATAGGGCTCTGACGAGAGGCCTTGGATTATGTTCCTGACCTATGCTTGGGAGCGCGGGATTTACCAAATAAATAAACATGCTATAACTCAGTGGCACGTCCAATTTCCTCTACAAGTGAATTCGAGGTTTCAATGATGTGCGTGCATGTTACGAGGATGTATCCCTCTCAAAAAACTGGGCATTTAGGCGCGACTCAATTCGATGTTGTGCTCAATTCCATAAGCGTGCGTTTGTTTTCGCAGAGAGATAGATTTAGCATGGGGAGATATCAGATTACCTCAATTGAGAAAATAAATTACGGTTAGTCACGAAGATATCTTGATACCGGTCGACAATTGGGATGCTAGAGAGACAAACTACAGTTCAGCAATTGTGTCATTTAATTGGTCCTATTTGCCTAGATGGAAATGATTTACGACTAGGAAATCTGACAGCTGAGTGAAAATCCTAGCAGCTGGCAAAGCCAGATTGATGCACCCGTGCTGCCCCACGACTCTTATCTTATCAGTTTCAGTAGGGCACAACAGCCCTTTTTCGCTTCCCTCCAAAAACTAAGAGAATCTGATCAGTCCCCAACTTTTCGCAGGTCCGAATTGAGAGCCAGTCGTCCATCGTCCACCTCCTTCACGACAACCCATCAGCCATCCAACCGCCAAAATGGGTCGAGGACCGTAAGTTTTATTCCTTGAAAGCAACCATCTTCTCATACGGTTGCAAATATCGTCTTTATGATCGTCAATTCCGCTTCACGGAGGCACATACAAGACGCGCCGCGCAACACAACGCTACGCTATATGAATATATCCACGAATACTGACTTGAGTCTCGCTTCACAGGAAGAAGCACCAAAAGCGCCTGAGCGCCCCCTCTCACTGGCTTCTCGACAAGCTCTCGGGTACCTACGCCCCCAAGGCCTCGCCCGGTCCTCACAAGCAGCGAGAGTGCCTTCCCCTCATCATCTTCATCCGCAACCGTCTCAAGTATGCCCTGAACTACCGCGAGACGAGGGCCATCCTCATGCAGCGCCTTGTCAAGGTCGACGGCAAGGTCCGCACCGACACCACCTTCCCCGCCGGCTTCATGGACGTCATCAGCCTCGAGAAGACGGGCGAGAACTTCCGCCTCGTCTACGACACCAAGGGCCGATACACCGTCCACCGTATCCAAGAGGAGGAGGCCACCTACAAGCTGGGCAAGGTCAAGCGCGTACAACTGGGCAAGGGCGGAATCCCATTCTTGGTCACGCACGATGCGAGAACGTAAGTGTTCTGTCAGACATCATTCAGCCGTTGGATCAAGCTTTGGTTGAACCACCCTTCAACGTTTCAACGACGCCGGGCAACGACAATCCCCTCTCGTTGTACCTGTCGAGCTTCGAACTGATGGCTGGTATGTTTCCCTTTTCTGGTCCCGCTGCTAACGTGATGTTTTTTTTTTTCTGCTACAGCATCCGCTACCCTGACCCTCTGATCAAGGTCAACGACACCGTCAAGATTGACCTCGCCACTGGCAAGATCACCGACTTCATCAAGTTCGATGCTGGCGCCATTGCCATGATCACTGGTGGTCGTAACACAGGTCGTGTTGGTGTCATCACCCGCCGTGAGCGTCACGATGGTGGTTTCAACATCGTCCACGTCAAGGATGCCATTGACAACAGCTTCGCCACGCGCGAGAACAACGTCTTCGTCATTGGTCAGGAGAAACCCTGGATCTCTCTGCCCAAGGGCAAGGGTGTCAAGCTTTCTATCGCCGAGGAGAGAGATCGCCGCCGGGCTCACGCTCTGGCTGGTCACTAAGCGGTTTGTATTATTTCTATAACCGCTGGCAAATAAAAATTAAAAATCTGGAGGGATATCTGGGCAAGAGGTTGACGATTTGTCTTTGCGCATGGGAACTGGAGTCTACGGCATATCCTCTGTGTGCTTGCTTTACCGCGGATCAGGAACAAGCGGTCTAGGTCGACGATGAAATGAGAAATTAATTGACCATGATTCCCTGTGAAGATGTGTCTATCCGATCCTTCGTGATAAATCTACCCTTACTGTAATTCGCGACCTATTCTTGCGTGTCTGTGATTACGTTGTGTCTAGCTGCGAAGAGGTCCAGTCAACCCCTCATTTCAAGGGCCGCCTTGTTTGGTAAACCATGCCACTTCAATCCGACTAACTAACCTCTTACACAACTTTGAAGTGATTGTCTCTAGGTTCCATATCCGAGCTCATATATAAAACATGGAGGCGTATTCTAGGCAGTTTGAGAAAAATGATCATTTGGGAACATCCTGGTATATCCTCTTATCACCCCCCTCCCAAACGTCTCTTACCCCCAATGTATTGCATGGCAGATGAGAGAGGTAACAGACGGATTTTAGCGGTGAGTATTTGGTTGAAACTCAACTCTGGACCTATGTAATTAGTTGCCATATTGACGTATCGGAAACCTAGTGTTTTGGTCCATGCGCATTTTCCGCCTGTTTGTCAGAGCGTTTTGGTCATAGTCTGTGCTCTACTTGGGTTAAGGTGGACTTGGCTTTTCCTTTTTCTTTTGTTCCGCTTTGTCTCTTTTTTTTTTCCTTCCCTTTTTCTTTCCATTTCTCCTTTGCTTTCTTATGGTATTGTTCTAGTTATGACTTGTTATTTCTTCAGTTGGCTTTTCTTATTTGCTAACTATTTCCTACGGTTTTAACGGTACATGTTTTTTCTGACTATCTTGTGATTTGATGTGTCTACCTTATAGGGCATCCTAGAGTGGATGGACAGCTATGAATCGATGTCTGGTTTGGATTCTTATGGAGGGATTTAGAACCTCTAGAGTTTCACCGGGTGGGTTCCATAGCTACTATAGTTTACGTGCTGTTGATTAAAGGGGTAGAGGAGACAGACGACTGTAACTTAAGGAAAGAGAATACATAAAAGCTATTTCTACTCAAAGTGATTCCGTAAATGTGTTTTCTTTTTTTTGAAATGACTAGGATCGAGAGACCACGAACCCTTGGATACATGTGATCACACTGGTGAATGTCGCCTTGATTATAAGGCTTGGATAATTACTTCTCGACTCGGTGGTGGCTCTAGGGTAGTTGCCAGAGCCTTATACACTATCTGTATGGGTGTATATGTATTCTTGTTGCCGCACGAAGAGCCTAGATCTCTTCATATCGTTTATCCTTAATTATCCTATTTCTTAATCAATTGTTTGCATCACGGTTCCACCTTGGTAGTGCTACGCCATGTTGCTTTCCATAACACCGGTCAATATCGCAATAGCAGTATAATCCAGCCGGGCTTAGCAATTTAGTACTGTGACATGAGTATCTACACAGCATGAGTATCTATTTTGAATTCTTTAGGATACCTGGTTATCCTTATTGGCACTCAGTGGAACTTCCTGGTCTATTTCTATCACTGATACGATTGGTTCTTCTATTCCGTCTTGGTTACATGATGTTATATGCAAATGCTCAATGCACATATTTCTCACCAATTTAGGTCGGTAGTTTCCGTGGGTTGGTGGGTGGTGGTGGTCATGGTGGGCGCGTCAACGGGCTTGTTCCCAACAATAACAGAAAGTATTGAGCCAACAGATGTTATCTGGGTTAGGTTAAGTCGACCATCTTCTCAACTTAATTTCGTTATACTATACCCCCCTTTTCCAGTGACAATCCTGTGTTCTACTCATGTAGGCACGATGCTACGTTAGGTGAAGCTTGGCACGAAATAAGGTAGGCAGTGGGATACAACAGTAGAAAAACCTACTGCAGTACATTGGCTTGAAGAGAGAACGGTATGTGGGAACCGAAGGTCTCTAATTGCGGCGGCTGAAAGTGAGTTCCTGAGTCACCACAGAGGATAAGGTAAAGTGACATTCAAGTAAAAGGGAGGGTAGCATGCCTTGGATGCCATACCCATGATCTCGATGCTAAGTCCGTAGTCAGATCGTTATTGGACCAGTTTATGTAGGATCGTTGAAACGAGCGTGTAGTTAATTATTCGGTCAAGGAATTATGCAAGGCTTCATTACTCATGTAGCATCCGATGCAGTATATCTTCGAGAGCTATGAACACTACAACCCTCCCATGGAGCCCAAGTGAAGTCGGTCGTAGCACCCAGCTGCAATAAAAGCTCGCATATGGTCAAGGGTTTAATATGCACGACATCTAACATGATAACGAAATGGGAAAAGGCAGATTCGTGTCCCAGGACCGTATCATGTAGTCATTATTACCGTTGCTACATACTGCGGTACACTATACATTGCATGGCAGACGGATAGCACCCCAGACTGCACAAGTCCAGATCGGGCACGGTTGGAGGTAACTGATCGAGCCAGGACAACCTCGCGTGTCAGAAAGAGTCGCTTCGAGGTTGAAGACTATTTCCTTCACCGGCCTCGATAAGCGTGCCTGTGATCGAATACCTCGGCGTTACGTGGCAGGTGAACTTCTCGTTAAGACAGAAGTGGTCTCATAATTGAGCCTTCACCGGCGTTGATCAGCCGTTCCACTGCTTCTGACGGCACACGTCGAATTGGCTCTTTACCTACATCCCTACATAGCACCTGATGTCCAAGGAAACAAGCGAGATGCAATAAAAACTAAGAATGAGACGAGAATTGTTTATACAGGTTATATAGAATATGATGAATGCAGAGACTAATAGAAATGACACACTATGTCCGTATGATGAGATAAGCATCGTGTAGGTGGGTGAGGTGTTGAACGAGATCCCACGCCGTTCATCCTAGAACCTTGGTAATGACTTGTTGGGTCTGCGGAGGCCATTCATTCTCGACGGAATACTCGAAGGAAACACCACAGGCATAAAAATAGTAAACACGCTGGACTAAGGTAGGTACACATACATATATATAGGAGGTAGCTGTCCCTCTCACTCTAGCACGTGGATAAACCTGGCGGATTGTCTACTAGTATGTAGGTACAGTACAGTACATATATGTCTAATATGCATATCAGGGCGTGCGTGTCATATATGTGTTAATTCTTCGTGGCTGAAACGTGGTGTAGTATAGCTGTGAAGCGGCGTCTGAGATGCATTGGTACCTGACGGGAAGCACCGCTCACTGCTTGGTACTATAGGATACAGATACATAAGAAGATGATGTGTCATATGTGAATTAATTCTTCCGTGATATTATCTCTACTTCTGCTTCTTGCTTCTGCTTCTGATCCTGGTCACACCTGCCTCGTTTGGCTGTATAAGGCATCCCCGTCACAGCAGCAAATAGGGGGTTACCGGGTGTATGTTGTATGGTATATGTAGACCTGTATAATGATTTTTGACAATGCGTCTAGGACTGTAGACTTGCATACACTATAAATGCTTAGCCATCTTGCTTCAAGATACCCTACCCGCAAACCAGGCTTGTCGAATCAGGAGATCAGATACCTACGGAAAAGCGTTTCTTCTCTACGCGCGATCATTACTGGTTTTGTAAGTACCTAACTGTTCCACGACATGATTGAATATCTAAGCGCATCATTACTGGATTCATCGATATATTATTCATCTATGATAGTAATAATATACCATGATAAGGGCTACCTTATGAGCAACAGCTTGAGTTCAATGTTGAGATGGCCCCGTGTGTACCTACGTACTTACACCGTTTGTACTGCGGTCCTAGACCGATATCTTGGGCAGGGCGCTCAACCCCTCTTTCCCTTTTTGGTCTCTTGCGGGGTATTACACTAGCTACTGTGGATACCGGGATACCCCTGTTCGACCCCTGTTAGAGGACCCCCCTTGTTTCTCTAGTTTTACATTTGCGCACTCTTTTGCTGGTCTCCGTTTCCATTCATCGATACCTATTTTCGAGTTACGTCCTAAAACGCTCAGTTGCGCACGACTAACAGATCTTACCCAACTATTTCCTGCAAATATCGTACTATTCCTATGCCTGGAGTATGTCCACTAAGGCCGCCATGAGGCATATACCATGACACGCGGGCTTTCTCATACGAGACGGGATGCTATTACTGTTGGCCGCCGCCACCTGCGTCGTCATGCCAGGGGCTTTCGATATTCAGCTCCCTTTTCCGTCGTCGAAGCACACGAGCTTCGCACCTCTCGGATGCAAGGATGATACCTGTTCGGCCACTGTATCCAAGTCGAGAAATATCTCGCGCGTTACTCCTGACATGTAGCCTCTTCTCCGTATTCATCCTCCTTCCCTTTCCTTTCCCTCGCTGGCCGATCTTGACTACCGTTTCCCGGTTTTGGGCGCTATGGGCCGGGATGCATATACTCAGCTACTGGTATGGAAATCTTCTAGAATGCCTCATATCCTTCTAGGCGTCTGGGCGTCTGGGGCTTCTGGACCTGGACACCAGGGGTGAGTTAACTGTAAGTATGTTTTATTGACCCCCATGCTTGACCCCCATGGCCATGCTTCTTCAGCCTCTCGACTATGCTCCTACGTTAAGCCCCTTATGTCGTGTATGACACGATTCTATGCCAAATGCAAAGCTGGGCCCTGGCCAAGATTGAAGAAGAGATCGGAATTTTATGTACACTAGGGCCATGTACCTGGCTTCCGTCAGCAACACTTCCGCCTCCGCGCTGTCATCCTACCCATACTACTACCTACCATGGCTCCAATTGACGGCCTGCATCGGCAACGACGGAGGACTGGCCTTATAAACAAAAATACCGTGGCACATGTCGTCCTAAGAGTCTCAACCGCATCGGCCTCATCATCGCCTTTTGTTTATTATTCGTCGCAGGTAACCTCTATGGCAACACTCAGTCAATGGCGACTTGTCCACACACGGCGTGTTCCCCGGTTTCTACCCAGATGTGAATGAGTTGCATGAATGATTGGTTTCCGTGATGTCGCTGTAAACAGACCAGGGGCTTATTTGTGCACTTCTCCAGTGATTAATATACCATGCGTCATCCCGAAAGCCAGAGAGCCTCATGGCGTCCACGTCACTGGTCACGCGAGCCTATCTGACACACACTTTTGGCATTTTCCATCTACAACCACATGCAGGCTCACTTTTCCACGACTCTATTGACAATGCTCTCATGGGCATTGGCCCCCTGCTCCCCCATTTTCACGACAATTAGATCATCTGTAGGGTCCCACTTCCAGTCACGAGCACCCGCAACTAGTTGCATCCCCCACGAGCCTGGTGTGGAAACAAGGAGCTCTCCGGCATTTGTCGACGTCTTAGTGTGCCCGATGTTGTCAGCATTGGGGAGAGATGGCCTTTTCCCTGTGCGCCTCGTCGGGGGGATACCAAGGCCGGAACCAACTGCCCAATAAATCGTCGCATTGAACACCTCCAGTCTCTCTGCTGGCTCATTCATGTACAGTGTGCGTTCCCCTGACGCGGAGTCCTTACAAATATGGACCTGATATAGCAAGTCCCGTCTCCGTCTACCGGATCTCAACCGTTTGGATTCAACTGGTTAGTCCAGTCTTTTGTCTCTACAATCCAATGCACCAGGGCAAACCTTTTTCCCCGCTAGGTAGACCATAGATTCTCCCGGGTGTCCTTTTCCTCCTACATTCGACTTCTTACACTCTCGGCCGGCGTGCATTCGATAGCAAATTTCGACTATTCCAAGACTGGAGAGCTAATGAAGGCGTCCTCGTTCTCGTTCCCCTCAGTTTTGCTTTCCTTGTGAGACTAATCGATATATCTTTCAATTTTGGGGAGTGAGGAGGGCACCTCGAGGCTGCAGAGACAATCCATCTCTGTGAGTCAGGCGGAATTATCGTCTCGGGCCGAGCCTGCTGGGAGTTGACGGCAAGCGTGCATATATCTTGTGTAACGCCTGGCCTCTCCAAGCCATGTCGGCCAATAATGCAACCCGGCGCTTCATCGGTGGTTGGCGGCGCACGTTCTCGGCCAATCCATACCTCAAGAGACTCCCCACCGGCCGAGCTGCCAGTACGGCCACCAACGCGGCCGCTTCCGGACAGGCTTCGAGATGGACTGGTCGTTCGGTTCTTGCCTTGGCGGCGTCTGCGGGAGTTCTAGGTTTTGGGCTTGCTGCCGTTGCACTCGATGGCTCACCAAAACGTACCGCATCCCTATACGATCGCAAGACGCCAGGACCCATATATGCCTCTATTAGTGAAATGAAACTTGTAAGTCACTTGGTGTTAATTGATACCGCACGTGCGCCAATGTCCTTTGAATCAGTGGATTAACATATCCAAGGCACTGAAGGAGATACGGGACGAATTGAGAGCTCATGGAGAAGATGAAGATATCATTAGCATCGACGCAGACGATCTACACGCACACGGATATTCGGAATGGTCTACGGTTAACCCCGAGGGCCTCCCTGTGGCTGTGGTGTACCCACGGTCGACGGAACAGGTCTCGATAATTGCTCGTATCTGTCACAAATACCGTGTTCCAATCATCGGTTATTCAGGGGGCTCCAGCTTGGAAGGGCATTTTTCAGCGCCTTACGGTGGCATCAGTGTTGACTTCGCATATATGGTAAGAATATTCCTATCCTTGATCCAAAAATTATTGATAAGCTATGACTGGTTACAACATAGCCAATTGAATAAATTATTTGACTAGGAGGCTGTGGTGGTATCTATAAGCTAACATTAAACGTGTATATATAGGATAAAATTGTACAATTCAATAAGGATGATATGGATATCGTCGTTCAGCCGAGTATCGGGTGGCAGGACCTCAACGAGCAGCTCGCAAAGTTGGAAAGTGGTCTTTTCTTCCCTATAGATCCAGGTATGTACATTTCGAAAAGAGAAACATCCTTCGCCTCGCCTTCCAGCGAGAATGAGAACTTGTTGGCTGACTGCAATCCTAATTAAAGGTCCAAGCGCCAAGATTGGTGGCATGATAGGGACAAATTGTTCGGGCACTAACGCGGTCCGTTATGGGACTATGAAGGATTGGGTCATTAATCTCACCGTCGTGCTGGCTGATGGAACTGTCATTAAGACGAGGCGGCGGCCGAGGAAGAGCTCAGCTGGGTACAATCTCAACGGTATTTTCGTAGGCAGTGAAGGCACGCTTGGCTTGGTCACTGAAGGTACGTGTCATTCATTCATCAAATACCTTCGTACTTCAAGGCTAATCTAGCGAATTCATAGCCACCCTTAAACTTGCCATCGTACCTGAAGAAACCTCGGTGGCAGTCGTCAGTTTCCCCACCATTCGTGACGCCGCATCGGCAGCCGCCGGCGTCATGCAGGCCGGTATTCCAGTGGCTTCGATGGAGGTCATGGATGAAGTTCAGATGAGAGTGATCAACCTTGGAGGCGCGACAGCACCGCGGGTGTGGAAGGAGGCCCCGACACTATTCTTCAAATTTGCCGGAACCAAGCCGAGCGTGAAGGACAACATTAGCCGGGTCAAGAGCATCACGGCAGCTAACCGAGGCAGTCACTTTGAGTTCGCCAGGGATGAGCGCGAACAGAAGCTTCTGTGGTCGGCTCGGAAAGAGGTCTTGTGGTCGATGCTCGCACTTCGTAAGGAAGGCGAGGAAGTCTGTATGTGTTGATTCCCATCTCCCTTCTACACTTGGCAATGGGTTAGCTAACTCACATCGAATAGGGAGCACCGACGTTGCTGTGCCTTTCAGTCGTCTCGCTGACCTCATCGAGATAAGCAAGAAGGAGATGGATGACATGGGTCTCTTCGCTTCCATCCTGGGCCACATCGGCGACGGCAACTTTCACGAGAGCATTATCTACGACCGCAGCAAGAAAGAAGAGGTCGAAAAGGTCGAGAAGTGCGTCAAGAACATGGTCAACCGTGCGCTGGACATGGACGGGACTTGCACGGGCGAACATGCCATCGGGTGGGGGAAGAAGGCCTCGCTGCTCCGCGAGGTCGGACCTGATACCTTGGGCGTTATGATGCAGATTAAGGGCGCGCTGGATCCGCTTTGGATTATGAATCCGGGGAAGATCTTTGACGTGCCAAGCTAATTTGTGCTGGTGGGTGGTCAGTAGAAGTAAGCGCTTCCGGCTCTTTGTTAGCCGCCATTCAGTGGCAGTGTGGAAAGCGGGTTGGGTTAGCATGATACCTGAATGTATGATAGAATCTGGTGAATTTAGCAGACTTGAATCGAAGGAAAATAGATGTATGTGGATTGAATATTCTGGTTCTTCCGGTTCCCTGGGACTATTATGATGTTTTCACCTATAAGAAGCTCGATCTGTAACTGTCGGTTTGACACTCACAAGAATAAGAGGGGAATGTTCTGATCGTTTCATCTGTGTACGTTGCTAGGCTGAACAGTGTTACCACCTAAGTATTTTGTTTGCTAGGAGACTTCTTGCGTTCCTTGGGCTACCTGCTTGCATACGCAAACACTGCAAAGGCACCTGCTTCCCTCTTCTTTCCCATTGTGTCAAACCTCACACCGTGCCTTCCTGGCCTGGGCATATAGTCTGAGTGCGTTCCTTTTAGGTAACTTTGTGTCCCCCAGCTGGTCGACAGTGTTGGCGCTCGGAACCCTTTCTAACTTCCTACGTGGCCATTGTGCACAGTTGCCTTCGTTACTTTCACACATCTACACCATCTCGTTCGCTTCAATACAGGGCGGTAGCCGGTGTTATCATTTCTCGCTATACAACTTGAAAACTTGAATAAGGTGTTAATCGAGTTGCCCACTTTGGCTCAACCTGTTGATGCGTCCTCTTTCTCTGGTATCTTTCGAAATCTGCATATTCGTATTCAATCGACGCCCGCTGCACAGTGACGGTATTGTCGTCTGCATTTCCCATACGACGACTCTTGCTGGTATTAATGCTAATATACTGCAACGCCAGCAGTTGAACTCGCCCGACGACAATGTCACAATTCGACATAAGGCCGGACTGGGAAAACTGGGATGAACTGGCTGTTCGTATTTACTCGCTTCCCCCTGAGATCACGACAACACTTGACCTGGCCAACCACTTCCAGCAATACGGCAATATTGTCCTTATCGAGATCTCCGGACGAAGGAGAGACCAAGCGCTCGTTCGTTTCAAGCCTCCTCCATCGAGAGCATGCTGGGATAATCAAGCTGTCATGGAGATCGGTGGGCGGGAATACAAAGTCAGCATCACACTACTATCACGGAGGAACCCCGAGAATGTTCTCACTCCTGGAGGGCACAACTATCCCGCACAGTTGAGAATCGAACCCACGGCAATACAATTCGGCCTGCTTTCTCAGCCGGACGAGTTTATGGCCATGAGAAGTATCACGAACAACATCAAACCTGGGTTCGAATTCTTCTTGGATTTCAAGTACCGGAAACTGGAGATCGCCTTTTCTTGCATCATAAGGGATCCTCGCAGGACTGACCCCAAGCTCAAGCACGAGTCGCGAGTTGGTGAGCATGAAGGTGTATCCATGTATAAAGCACGTATATACTTCTCGCAAATCGCACACCTTCCAGTAATCGACGAAGGCGCGTCAACATTCTCCGTGCTGATTCCGCTACAAACCCCGCCAATCTTTCTAAGGAAAGACGAGAGTGATCGGACACACTCCAGGAAAGTTTCATGGAGGGAGTGGGATGCATGGAACCGGGTTGCGAGTATCGTCTACGACACGACATGGTTCAAAAATGACAGCGCGTCCCTCCAGACGAAAGGTCACTTCATAGATATCGGACGATGGACTACATACAAGGTTACCTTTTCCAAGTCAGAATCCAACATTTCGGTATGGGGCATGATGAAGAAGGCATTGCAGGACTTCAACATATCAATACGGGAGGTTGCCGCCGATCGCCTGCGCACGGTTCCGGCAGCGCAGTCGGATTTTTGGAACATCCTCGAGCCGAGAACAGTCGGCGGGAATCTAGCACTCCTCGCTGCTACTGAAGAATTTCGTCTCCCGTATCAGGTGCGATACCAGCTGGAAGTTTGCATATCTCAGGGGTACTTCGATGAGGTTAATCTAAGCTATGACTTCCTTCGCAAACTCGCCGATCTCTCCGACGCGCAGAAAAGAAGTAGAAACCGTGCGAACGACCTGCTTACCTACGTTGCCGAAACAGGAGCCTCTGGTACGCAAGATGACCTGAGGCTCTATCCCAAGAGATTCTACAATCCCGTGTCACTCTTCACTGATAGAAAGGCCTTGAGTTACTACCCGGAGCTTGGAGCGCCTTCGCACTGTGCCTGGGTTAGAAAGGTAATCATCACACCTTCTACTATGTACGTGAGCACCCCGAATCCGGAACCTTCGAACCGTATTCTACGTCGATACGCTCAGTATTCGGATCGCTTCTTGAGAGTCCAATTCACAGACGAGCTCGCGAAAGGCAGGCTCTTCTCGTCACCCGATAGTAAACAACAAAATGCCCTATTCAATAGGGTCTTCCGTGTATTTGCAAATGGCATCGATATAGGTGGGCGCCACTTCGAGTTTCTTGCTTTCGGTAATTCTCAGTTTCGAGAGAACGGAGCCTACTTCTTCGCGCCCACCAACCATATCGACTGCGACCAGATTCGGGAGTGGATGGGGGACTTCACCCACATCAGAGTCGTAGCCAAGTATGCGGCCAGGCTAGGACAATGCTTTTCGACGACCCGAGCACTCACAGACAGCCCGATTAGCCAGAGCGTTGAGGAGATTGACGATATCTCGAGGAACGACTGGTGCTTTACTGATGGCGTCGGGAAGATCTCTCCACAGCTCGCTGAGTATGTCGTCAGGCCTCTCCGACTGACAGGAAAGCTGGTCCCGTCGGCCTTTCAATTTCGCCTTGGTGGCAGCAAAGGTTTGTTAGTCACTTGGCCTGACATGACCTTCAACAAAGTCAGTTTGCGACCCTCGCAGAAGAAATTCAAGGCCCAGTCTGCACTCCTCGAGATTATCAAGCCGTCACGGTTCTCGGTAGCCACGCTGAACAGGCAAACAATCACTATCCTTAGCTGTCTCGGTGTTCCCGATGAAGCCTTCATGCGGCTGCAGCAGGAACAGCGGCTAGATTATGACAAGGCTATAGAGGACCCGGCAACAGCGATGCGTCTGCTCAGCAGGTTTGTTGATCAGAATGGCATCACTACAAAGATGGCGCAGATGATCAGTGACGGGTTCATGCGGACCAAAGAGCCCTTCTTCATGTGTACCCTCCAAGTATGGCGGGCTTGGTCGATGCGACTGCTTCGCGAAAAAGCCCGTATTGTAATCGAGAAAGGCGCTTTTGTATTTGGTTGCGTCGACGAGACTTGTACACTCCGCGGTTACCGCGAGCCAGAGCCTTTCTCCACGAAAGGACCATCCTCAACAGGCCCTTCCAATCACGAGTTTCCCCAGATATTCCTTCAAGTGCCGAGGGCCGGGATGTCTCCGGACAACCTGAATAATTACACGGTAATCAAGGGACTCTGCGTGGTGGGACGGAATCCGTCTTTGCATCCGGGAGACATACGTGTCGTCGAGGCTGTAGATGTACCTGCGCTTCATCACCTTCGTGATGTCGTGGTGTTTCCGGCGAATGGTGACCGTGATATTCCATCTATGTGCTCGGGTGGTGATCTAGACGGCGATGACTTCTTCGTCATATGGGATCCTGATCTCATTCCATCGGAGCGCAACCACCCGCCGATGATCCATGAGCCAATACAGCCAGTGGAGCTTCGCCGTGATGTACGGCCAAGTGATCTCATTTCGTTCTTTGTCACATATATGAAGAATGATGCCCTCAGTACCATCGCCCACGCCCATCTGGCTCAGTCGGATCAGCTCTATGAAGGACCGAAAAACCCGATGTGTATTGAACTAGCGCACCTGCACTCGAATGCCGTTGACTACCCCAAGTCCGGCCAGCCTGCGCATCTGAGGGATAGATTGCGTCCCAAGCAATACCCCCACTTTATGGAAAAACCAGGGAGATCGTATTTCTCTAGGAAGATACTTGGGCAACTTTACGACGCTGTCAAGAAAGTAGAGTTTCACCCGAACTATCATGCTACATTTGACGAACGCATCATCCGTCGATTCGCATTGACGGATGACGTATTGAGAAAGGCGAGAATCATCAAGGGACAACATGATAGAGCACTTCGAAAGATCATGAACCAACGTGAGATAGGCACCGAGTTTGAGGTCTGGAGCACATTTGTCTTAACCAAACCGCGCGTGGGCAGTGAATATCTGATGCAGGAGACAATGGGCCCCATCATCGCTAACCATTGCGAGCGGTTCAGAAGCGCATGCATACGCGTAGCGGGATCGCGCGAGCCCAAGGTTTTATACCCGTTCATCGTGGCTGCTTATCGAGTTACATGGGAGGCGGTTCAGGTGGCCATTCGGGCGGCTAATGGCCGTCTTGGTGATATGGTTCTAGACCAGTCGATACCATTCATCAGCTTCCCCTGGATCTTTGAGCAGGAGCTCGGTCGCATCGCCAACCTCGAGGGGGACTACGAGTTGGATAGCTTCCCGAAGCTCACGGCGGGTGCCTTTGAGAATGAGGCCGAGGACGGTGAGACTGAGTATGAGCGGCTGCTCGGTCTCGGCGTCTTCGCTCCTGTGCTAGAGGAAGTCGAAGGGGATGAAGTCAGCGTCGGGAAAGGTTCAGACGAGGGGGCAGTTGCCGCTGAATCTACAAAGATCAAAGAGGAGACGATTTTGCTTGAGGAGGACGAGACGGGCATAGATGAGCTAGAGAAGTTGATGGACGGGGAATGATCTTGGGACAGCTCAACGGTGGATAGCTCGGCAGCCCATATACGGCAATACAATACTAAGGTCGCGCATTCCGGATAATCAACCGATAATCTTCGCGGCGAGAGATGCCTCAACACCGAACGATGGGATTTGTTGGCCTCACGTGAAGAGGGGACAGATGGGTACTAGGTAGATCAGAGGTTGATGAGTTTCAGCATCTGGGTTCTGACACCTTTCGCAAATTTCACAAGAATTTTGGGGAGAACGAAAGGGTGTTCACAAGACAAGGGCATGACTGGAAGGGAAACCCGAAGGCAATTCTGAAAAACTACACTTAGTCAATCTAAGTTACAAGTGGGATACTCTCCCTAATATTTAGAGTAGTTGACTGAAAATACTGCGTTCTATTGATCCGAATATGAAATGGCTGGGTTTCACTCGTCTTCGAACCAAGTTCTTCGGTGGTGCACGATATTGCTGTAGAGGCTGCATCTTGATACAGTGAATAGGTTCATATAAGGTATTTAGGTCATTAGCGAGGCGCTGGAGTTTTACCCAGCGGGTTAGGTAATAGCGGGGGAGCTGCTTAACAAAGGCGGGGTTGTGTGCCAGGGATTAGAGCTCAAGCTGGCTGGTGCAGGTGGTGTTAGGCTAGGCGGGAGGCACCTCTGGGCACCTGGGCCGGTACTTGTAGCGGAAGAGGGTTTCTCCTTTGGCGAAGGTACCAGGAAAAAGTCTTGGCAACGCACATCCAATTTTCTACGGCCGACAACAGCCCAACATCCGGGAGCACCCACCGCGGACTGATCGCTACGATTGACGACTGAATTAAATCCCCGACGACGACGTAGGTAGATTATCCGCCATCGCTATCCTCGAGGTATGTCGAACCGCTGCTTCTCCTTCTCCTCATTTTGGTTTCAGACCTCAAGACACTTTCCCCGCAGATGCGCATTGAGCAAGGCCTGACTGATGATGATGACTGACTAATGTGTGTCTCTTTTTCCCACCATCTAGATCTCCCAACACTCCCCTGACTACCTACACATTTGCCCGACAACATGGCCGACGTCCAGGAGCTGCTGAAGAAGAAGTTTGGCGGTGCCGCCCCGGCCCGAACTGGTAAGTCTATTCTGGCTTGTTTCCGTTCCTTATGCCCTGTTCCTGTTCCGTCCTCGGTTGCGACAGAATCAATCCGACACCGGCAATGTGAAGCGAATGTGAATGGTGAATCATAAGGCTCATGGCTGACCAATTGCATCGTGATAGGTGGCAAGGGAACGCCCAGACACAAGCAGAAGCGCAATGTGCCCCGCAGCGCCAACGATGACAAGAAGCTCCAGGCCACCCTCAAGAAGCTGAACACGCAGCCCATCCAGGCTATTGAGGAGGTCAACATGTTCAAGAGCGACGGCAATGTCATCCACTTCTCTGCTCCCAAGGGTAAGCATAGCCCTGGCCTCCTTGTCTGCCTAGTCAGCTAGACAGATGTTCGCTGTCTTCATACTCATACACTCATAAACCACGATACCATTCACTTCGAGCCCCACGTAGCATCGCTGACTAATATGATGGTTTAGTCCACGCCGCTGTCCCCTCCAACACCTTCGCCATCTACGGTGCCGGTGAGGACAAGGAGCTGACCGAGTTGGTCCCCGGCATCCTCAACCAGCTTGGCCCCGACTCCCTCGCCTCTCTGCGCAAGCTCGCCGAGAGCTACCAGAGCATGACTAAGGACAACAAGGACGGTGATGCTGATGACGATGACATCCCTGACCTTGTCGCCGGCGAGAACTTTGAGAGCAAGGTCGAGTAAGAGCCGTCCCCTTCGAACTCGAGCTCCTCGCAACATGAGACGACCCACCGGCCCCCCCCGAGACGACTGACGAGAACATGCATGGCACGTGGCACTTGTATCGTGAATCAACTAGGAAATGAATGGATAAGGGAAAGGAGCAAAATAAGGAATTGGCCATGGAAGGGCAACCCGTTATTGGCATTTGATCTGTAGAGGACATGGGATATCGCTGCTGATACCATCTCACTTTCACACCCTCGCGAAACAGGGATGTATATGGGCTCAAGAAGGAGATTGGTATGACCCGTTCTTGTATTTTGCAAAGAAGGGGTATTATTCTTTTATCGTCGTCGTCGTTGCTCGTTGCCTTCGATCGAGGTAATTTGTAGAGTGGTGACCTCTTTGGGAGATCTACCCTCAGCGGCGGCAGATCCGTCATCAATCTATCTACCACTCCTCATGAATGAAATTAAAAAAAAGACAAAAGAAATGATACAACACCAACTTCCAATCAAATCAGCATTGATCAGTCAAGCCGAAGCCGGCACGCGAAGACAACTATGGATACAGATAGGGACTCGGGATTCGGGTGGTGGCTATTGAGATGAATTGAGACGATACGACTGTAGAGTGTCTTCGCAACCCCGAGGATCTCTAGCGGGCTCCTCCATTCGTGGGTTCAAGTCCCCGTTATAACTTGGTAGGTGCGTGGGTGATATCGGCTTCACTTGGCTAGATGGGATCTATAGGTCTCTGCTATACAGCTTCTCATCTATTCCCCTTTCTTTATCTATATCCTGTACGAATCTCTCCTCATGTAGAGTTTCACCCTGGGATACCTGGAAGTTTTTGGACGAAATACCTATACACAATGAGGATAGCATTTAATATTAACACGATGCGTTTTCACTCATGAGAGGCTTTTGTTTTTTCCTCTTCCCCCTTTTTGACTTTACAGTACGAAGTCGTCATCCCCTACATTCCGCACCCACCCTTTCAAAGCGACACTCCGCGCGATCTGCTTCGCGCGTCTGCGGGGTTCTAGGAGCGGCGTGTTCTTGAGATCGGCGTATATTCTCGTTTCTGGCTCTATCTCTATCTCTACCTCTGCCTCTTTCTCCGCCTCTGTCTCTGTTTCTAAGGGAGATTGTGCCGCTCCTACTGGTTTTGTTTCCGTAGTTGTTGGTATCCTCATCATGACCCTCGAAGATGGAGGAACACCTAGAGCGCGCTGGATGCGCCGTGTATTCTCGTCTTCGCTGTTGTCGTTATTTACGCTTGATGGCAGTAGACTTGCCACCTCGACGGCGAGACCCCATATCTTGCGACGCGAGGCGAAGCTTGCGCCCAGGACGTGCGCTTCTGAGGCCTTGCGGCCTTGTAGGACCCCGTTTAGCGTTGTCTCTTGCCGGTTGGACGCTGTGAGCGCTACTGAGAGGTTGCTTGGGGTTGTTTTGATTTTAGGGAAGGCTAGTGGCGTATCGATGGTGATGTTGATGTTGATGTTGGCTTCAGTGTCTGTGATGGGAGAGGATAGAGGTGTTGGGGGAATGATGACGACAGATCGTCGCGAAAAGGAGAATTCGAGATCGGTCGTCTTTACAGCGAAGGGGCGGAAGCTGTATCCTCCCGCCTGGGCCCGGTCATTATTTTGGGTGGCTAAGCAAGCCATGCGGGCTTGTTGTTGACTGTTTTCTTTCTCGTGTTCATCCTGGCTCTGGCCGTCTGAGAATGCCCGCCTACATCCTGAAGCACTGTATTGTGATTTGGGTAGAATCAGAGTCGATATGTAAGCATGTTCCGGACTCATGAGGAGCGATGTGGGCGAGGAGAGGAGAGACGTGCACTGGTGGAGGGACAGCTTGTCTGAGCAGGACTTTGATAGGGTTGGGGGTGCATCTCCTCTTGACGGCTTGCGGCGGACGATGCCAAGCTGGGAGAAGTAGGCTCTTCCGGGCAGATGTGTGTCCGTTCCTAGTGATGCTAGGTTTGGGGTAACGGAAGAGGGAAGGAGAATCGACTCCTCAGGTGAGATGGCTGGAATAGCCCATGGTGTCGCATCTGCTTGGGATGCCATAGTGAGCTCCATACTCGCATCTCCGCCTACGAATGAAGTAAGTCATTGCCTCATGAAAATCAACGCGGAGTGAATAACCCTATGTGGTAAGATGGCATACAAGGAGCTTCTGAACAGTACATATGCAGTAGCACATCCTCCCTCCAAGTGAACGGCTGCCCATGCCAATTCCCGCCATCATCATAGGCCTCACTGGACTTACAGGCGGCGGATATTTCAGCCCTATTCCGACGCCGTATGAACTCGGATGAGCTCTTGGAGCCGCTCGCCACTGCTCGGCATTCGTCTAGCACGAAGCAGTTGAATGACCGGATGGCGAGTATCTCTGCGTGCCAATCGTGTAGTACGTTGCCTTGGGCTTGTGGAAGCTTGGACGAAGGAAGGCATTTCATGCCTGTGCTGTATATTCTCAGCCATTAATTGCCAGCGCGAACTTGTTTGCAAGTCTATATAAGTCTTTGGGCAGACATACGCTAAGGCTAAACATGTTAGTTTGCCATTTTCCCCTATACATCTTTTAGCTATTATTTAAGATTATAGGAGAGACATGGTAGTCTCCGAGAGAGGTATTGATGATGTATTTCGTCTCAGCCAGCTATGAAGCTGCTGGCTCAGACATTCGAGGGGTAGAATAAGCTGGATAGGTACCTTCAGCAACGATCCCACTCAGGGGTACCCATTCACGGAGGCCATTATCGCGAACGACAGGCTTTCGCTTTGCCGGAAGCTTGTCAAACTCTTTCAGCACCAGGGATGTGATGAGATCTGGATCGACTGTCATGTCATGGGAGGCATGATATAATTCAGCGAGGTAACACTGCTCAATGGGTGTATCTGAGTACCCATCTAGGGGAAGGGCCCTACTAGATTATATGCAAATATCGGGTTATGGTCAGCCACACTCGGTAGTGGGTACTGCCTAAGCCACATGTAACCCGCTCCTGCCTGTAGGTAGCGAGAGGAAAGGACCCTAAGGCGGGGCTGAGAAGGAGTGGGTCCAAGGTTATTTTTCGCGGCTTAGTCATTCCAGCCCACAATTGCACGCGCACTTTGGACTTTTCGAAATTCGACGCATTGAGCCGCCTCCTCCCAAATCCCAACATCACGTCTTTACTAACCACCACAGCAGCCGACTTAAGTTCTCATCACCACCAACCGTCAATATGAGGACTTACGACGACTCTTTCTCTGGCCAGAGAATCTACCCTGGCAAGGTACATACATAAATCCATCCACCCGACCACACCCGCCATTTCAGAGCTTTCTTCACCCCGGCCGTCATAACGATCGCATTGGACAGTCTTGATCGCATGAATGGGGAACGAGGAAATGTTGAATGAACGAAGAGGAGGAAGAATTGGCAACAAATGACATGGATTGGCTACTGCGATACCGAGACTGACATTGTTGACGTTATGACGCACTCACTTCCACTTCTCCCGTTGTTTCTCACTTGCCATGCTATCTCGCTCCATGAACAATTGCTGATGGTGTTTGTGGCTCTAGGGTAAGCTCTACGTCAGAGGTGACAGCAAAATCTTCCGATTCCAAAACGGCAAATCAGAGTCGCTGTTCCTTCAGCGCAAGAACCCCCGTCGCATCTCGTGGACAGTGCTGTTCCGACGCCAACACCGTAAGGGTATCACTGAGGTACGATATTACCCATATCTACCGTCTCATAACATACGCCTTCGTACAGTCATCGAGAATAGACATGGCGACACCTGCTGCACGCTATGCGGACGCGATAGCCCGCTGACACCCATCATAGGAAACCGCCAAGAAGCGAACTCGCCGTACCGTCAAGGCCCAGCGTGCCATCGTTGGTGCCTCCCTCGAAGTGATCAAGGAGAAGCGATCGATCCGCCCTGAAGTCCGCTCAGCCGCCCGCCAACAAGCCATCAAGGAGAGCAAGGAGAAGAAGGCTCAGTCTCAATTCGCCAAGAACTCCGAGAAGGCCAAGAAGGCCGCCGTCGCCGCCAAGGGACAGACCCAGCGCATCGTCGCCAAGCAGGGAGCCAAGGGTGCAGCACAGAAGGTCCAGGCCAACACCCGCTAAGAAGTAAACCTAAAAAAAATGCACCAATTTCTGATGACCAGCATTTGATAATGGGATGGCCCGGGGAGGGAGAGAGACGGAGAGACTTGTATGTGCACCGTGGTCAACCAGTGGATGACAAGCATTGATGGTGGGATGGACACTCTTAACCATGTGTCTGGCGGCGTCTTGGGTGGGATATTAAATCTCGACTTTGTCATTTCGGCCTACGAATCAAACTAAACATGAATACATCTCTCGGTTTTCGGGGATTTGCATGAAAATGATTATCTCTCATGGTTAAAAGAGAGAGAGAATGGTCTCCCCTGGTAGTTTATGAATGCTAGCATTGTTCACCTACCTGGTCAGACCGTGTGCTTGTGTTTTTGCGTGATGTCTGATTAATTCAATCCTAAGGTATTTTAAATCCTCTCTTGGCATCTTCTAAGCGCTGCCACGTTACTATTTTTCTATCCTGGGGCTTTGATCACGCCTACTCTTATGTTCGTCTCTGTATTCAAGCTCAGGATTTAGGAACAGTCACATATAACGAGGGTTGCTTGGAGGTGGCTTCATGATTTGTTTGTTTTGGCTTCTAGTCTAATCTAATTTCTCGATATTCTCGATCTCCCCGAAATGAGGCACGATTGACTCTAGTAGCTTATTCCACAATTCCTTCCAAACACCCGCCAGCAAGTTACATCACGCAGAAACAAATGAGTTACCTAGTTAGCGTGAATTTCCTGTTGAGGGGGGAATTTGCAAAGGCCGCTTGATTTATAGCTTGGCGAGGACAGCGTCAACGCCGGAGACGCTGACGTCAGTGCCGGGCTCCTTCTCGGCGTAGACGACCTTGCCGTGGTCGACGATGATGGCATAGCGGGCGGTGCGGGGGCCCAGAGTCCAGCCGAGGGACTTGCTGAAGGCGGCATCGTTGTCGGTTGCGAAGATCTGTAAGATCTCTGGTTAGAGGGGGGCGCACATGTTCATGGCTCGTTGTATAGGGTCTTGTTTATCTTATCTCCGTTGAGAAGGGAATGAAATGGAAAGAGTATGATATATGTAAACACGAATGACGATGATAAAGCAAGACTTACGATAGACTCATCCTTGATGCCGTTGGCCTTGCCCCAGGCGGCCTGGACGAAGGGGTCGTTGAAGGCGATGACGACGATGGTGTCGACGCCCTTGGCCTTGAGCTCCGAGAGCTTTTTGATGTAGCCGGTGATGTGGTTCGCCTGGCAAGTGGGCGTGAAGGCGCCCGGTACGGAGACTAGGACGGCCTTCTTGTTTGCGAATTCTGTAGTTTGCGTCAATTGTGTGTTTGTTCTTTGAATCCATGAAATGACTTACCGGCGCTGGCGTCGAATGGGGCAGGGATGCCGCAAGCCAGGACATCACTTGTCTCGGGCGTGGGCTTGACGTAGAGGAACTTGACGCCTTCCGGGAAGGTATCTCCAGCTTTGAGGGCAGACATTGTGAAGAGTTGTCGGATTGCTTGGCTTCTGCGTTGGACAGTGTCCTAAGTCAGAATGCTGGTTTGCACGATGTTAGATAAGAGAGGCACTACTACTGATTACTCACAAGTGGAAGAAACGGAATGAGAAAAGTGTGAGATGTGGTAAAGAAGAATGGTCGGGCTGGGAAGGTCGGGTTGCTCTTGTTGATATTTATTGTTGAGGGGTGTCAGAGAGACCGAGTACCAAGGTACGCTTGAAGGTGAGAAATGCATCATTGGCGGGGTCGATGAGCATTGGTGGGGTCCTACAATCACGTTTTTCGTGCTACCTTACGTACCTACTGTAGAGAGATTATAGGGGCCGAGGGGTGTAAGACCTTTCAGCAATGGGACTTAGAGGTACAGTAAGGCGGGCATGATAGCGGGTAGAATAGCGGGTAGCACGACAAGGACAACAACGATAAAAATCCATCAAGGTTCTCGATTTTCCTCTTTTCCCTCAACTTGCCACGAACCCGAGTGGCCGCCTACATCGGAGATACACAAACACAACCGTGTTCTTCTACCTTACCTGGGTACCTTTGAGTATTTTTAGCTGGTTCTGTTACAGCCTTCCAGCCTATATTTCAAATACCTACCACAACAATCCGACGGAACTCGACGAGTGAATCCAATGGCCTCTCTCCGTCAGATGGCCGGGATGCCCGGATTGTGTTGCACCAGCAATTATCATACAGTGTAGCCGCTACTTTGCGAAGTACTGTACGAACAGTCCGATTAAATCAAATCAACGGTAGAAACATGTAGAAGCTGAAGCTCCATCCTGTTTCGCTTAGGGGCTGTTGAACCGTGATATCTGTATTGGTTTCACAGCTTTCTGGGGGGCACATGAGGTGGTCATCATACCCCTGGCTGAGCACATCATCTCGTCTTGTCGCTATTTGACGAAGGCTGGAAAGCTCTATCTCTCCTCTGAAAGATAAGCTCGCTATTGGGGGTTTTCAAATACTAGGCTTGAACTGATATAAGTGGAAATGAGCAATCAAGAGACCGATATATCTGAAGCTCAATAAACATATCACATGCAGTAGTTCCATTAGGGGGGGGGGGGGGGGGGGGGGGGGGGGGGGGGGGGGGGGGGGGGGGGGGGGGGC